>NQII01002492.1:18451-95978 GCA_002778355.1 Clitarchus hookeri | reverse complement strand
GGGGGGGTGGTTCTAGCTCCCTAACCTGGTGGTTCTTAATGATAACCCATAGGGAGGACAAGAGCCCCACAAGGGCTTGTACGTTCCCCGCGCTGGGGGTAACTCCCAATGACGGCGGCGGCGGAGTGCACATCTGCCTGCAAGGAAACGTCAAGCATAAACCCGGGAAACAGTCTCAAGCTACACGGGAAGGTTAAACAGTGCTCCACGAACGTATGGTCATTAGCGCAGAAGGTAAGGACCAGCAGTAGAGTGCAGTGGATTTCAAGGACACCTCAACGGTGAAATGTGAGTGCGCTATTACGGTATACGGCGTTAAACTTCGTGGCGTGGAACCAGCGGCCACGAGTGTGATGCGACGTGCAGAGTGCTTGCAAGTCCACCAGATTGTCAGTGGAGACTATAATCAACTGGGGGATGGCGTCCAAGTGTCATGAGCTAGGACGAAGACATATTAATTTAAACCTTACTGATAAGCAAACAGTTTCTCTTAAATAAACAGCAAAAATAGAAAATGTGAATTAAATTGTGTAATGAAGTTCAATTGAAACAAATTTCCCAAAATTTTCCTTTTTAAAATAAAATAAATAAATAACATTATTATGTAATGAATATCCAGTATCGTCATTTATAAAGGGACCTATCAGTTATGCAGCAATTTTACATCCAGTATTTTTCTAAGGCACGTATTACTTACTCACATAAAATTAGTGCTATGAGTTGTATTTGCTGTTTATCTTTGATTTGTACCGATACTTAATACAGACTATAATTAAACATGTCAAATTAAGTGTTTAAAATTACTACATTAGAAACAACGTTGAGTAGTAGTTCTAACTATCCCTGAACTTTTGGTCTTCATCTACACAAAAGCTTGATCGAGAAATCATTTGAGGACAGGTTAGAACTTACCAACGTGTACTTTTGAGTTTCTTTTTTCAATCACATCACAGTTTGTTCGACACGCCCTGGGCTACTTTTTAGCCAATAATGGACCTGCAAGAAAACAAGGGCCGAATCCTGTACTACCTAGCCTGGAGATAAACTGGAGCAGCAACCAATGTACAACTATGAAGGTCGAGTACACAAACGATTGTAGATTCTATGACTCTATTCGATTTCAGTGCAATGTGACCTTTATCACCTACCCTTTCCGTGTCACGAGCACTTATTCCCTTCATGAGAAATATTCTTTAGTAAATTCGGATGCCCGTGTTCGTTTCCATCACAAGTTTTATTCTGTGAATTTAACACTATTTGAGTTTCATTTATTTTTTGACGTTAGCAAGTGTTTTCCGCGGCCATGCAGAGTTGTAAAGACAAACCAAACACAAACTATTGAAATATTTCAAACAGTTGTGCATCAGAAAACAATCTTAGGGCTCGAGTAGGGCAAATGACACGTGTCCCTAGCTGAACGGGACATTCTAGGGTGCATAATGTACCCATACTGTGAATTCGGACAGCGATAATGTGACGTCACATCCGGGATGCACTTTCCAAGGGCACGAAGCCAAGTAAGGGCCCTTAGCTAGTGAATTCAAACACGGCCATTTTGTTGCCAGATGAAACCGTGAAATTTCTGTGTCTCTGCCTATAAGGTTGCTTATATACAAAAATAGGCAATGCCGGGAAATCACTGTGAAATCTTAAGCAACTAGCCGGCACACCCGTTCATCGTGAGGTTGCCAACTCTCTCTTATTGTATGGGAGCCCTATCCTGGAGCCGAATGAATTGTCCCATATGGACATGGGACGGGACATTATATCGCGTATCTCAGACTTCTTCGAAAATAAATTAAGTATTAATAAAACTTGTGGCAGTAATTTACCACTCCCAAGATTGCAGGCACGTTTACTCTAATGCTCAAGTCCAATGGCCACAAATAGTTACAATTGATGCCGACAGGTGGCATTAATCAACAAGAGCGTTCGTAGAAGTAGCGCTGGCAGATATGTGTACAGTTTCTTTTCTTCCAGTGTATGTTGGTGTCGTCTGTTTTCAAGCCGATTATACCAGCTATTCAGAGTACACTGAATTAAGTACTGTGTTTGCGACTAATATTTTTTGTTGTTATGTAAATTTAAAGAAAATGCCGATTTATGTAATTTTAATAATGACTTATGCACATTACGGATAGTATTTAAAACTGTTCTATTTTATAACAATTTTCCTTTATTATTTCGCTGGAGTTAGATGTGTGTCGAGTTTCGGAAGTGTACCTTATGGAAAATTTTAAAACGTTGTCAACCCTATTCTACAGGGACAGAGTCCTGCCAGTGCCGAGGCCTGTTGAGTCGTAGATTGCCACGGACGCGTGGAGAGGGTCCTCGGCGGCAGAATTGAATTAATTGGGCCAGAGAACGAAAACCCGCTAAAATCCAGTGACTTCCAACCACAGGGTTTTACTGGTCTTGAAGTTACTCGCTGGTCCCTTTTGTGCGTCGGTCTTGAGCCCTTCTTGAAATGAAGTGGATTGCTGTTCCTCGCCAAGGATCTTCGTCGCCTGCCCTCCTTACTCCTGGTCCTTTCTGACTCCAGCCCGGAGTCTCATTTGTCGAGTCGCAGGCGAAGCCTGCCGCGTTTAGTCGGCATTTGGTCGGCGATTTACCGTGAGATCTTGAGCGTCGTTGATGTTGAAATGAGGTGAAGACGGAGCGGCCACGAAATGTAAGGTAAGATGAAATGGGAGTTCCCCGAGAAACCCCGCCGGCCGACGGCAAAGTCCAACATGCGAAAATCCGGATGACCCCCTAGAATCGAACCTGGTTTGAGTAGTCTGACCACTACACCACCGCGGCCTCTCATAGAAAAAAAATAAATTTTTAATTTATTCGTGGTTTGGTATTAGGTACAATATCACAGATAGGTTGCAAACTTGCAGTGGCCACTTGCCTGGCCTAGCGTGCCAAACGGCATGCAGAGCTTAAAATCAAGGTCAAAATCTGCCCAACGTATTGGTTTTGGCGGAACATACAAATAGCATTTATAGTCTATTCGCAGTATCTTCACACTTTTTGAATCAAATCTTGGAAAACTCATCCCATGTATGGCATGTTTTGATTTTTTTCCTAAATATGTCACGTATCACAAGCGTTTTATATTTCTGTTAGCAAAAAGTATCTTAGTTTTATGTAAAATTAAACTTTTACTTAAATTTTATCTAAAATTTTTAATATTTAATTTATAGTTAATAGGTCTACGAATAAACACAGGTAGAAAATATGTGTGTCTGTAGTGCCTAGTAAGAAATAGTTCTTATGCAAAATATTATTAAACTGAGGGCACACGAATACGGTGCGTTATAATATAATACTTAGCATAGCACTTAGTTAAGTTTTGTTTGCTGGAGGTGGAGGAATAGTCTGAACTTAGAACTTTAGCAGGACTTCAGAAAAGTTGGAATTAACAATGAATGGACTATAAGAAGCATTGCCCCTATGAATATATGTTTAATCCCACTCGTGACAAAAAAAAATTTTTTTTAATCATTTCTATATAATTATAGTGAAACACATGCAGAACGCAAATATAACTTTTTTGTAACACCTCATTATAAATATTAAATACCAAAAAATAAACAAGCCAATTTACACAGAGGTTCTGTGAATTTACGGAAAATTAAGTGTAATTTACGGAAACAACAACGTATGTAATTTTATGGAGCTTTCTGGAGAATTTTTACCAGCACTTTTCCATAAATTCAAGGACATTATTTCTAACAGTGTAGATAATCATTAAATAACGAACTGTAAAACAATATAAATTAAGCGTTGACATGTATCACATCAAGATTAAAAGGAGCTAGCTATTATTCTACTGTAATAATCTTTATAGCGTCGCATATAACGGTAGTATAAACCTCTGCTCTAATATTCAGCTAGTGTATCTGCCGAACGTACGTGGGAGCGTATAAATATAATAAAAGTTATTCCTTATTATAATTATTATAATACAAATTATGTCAAAATATCAGTTACAAAAATAAATCTTATGAAGACAGCTACATTTGTAGGTGTGCACTATATCAGTTTTAACAATCTGCCAAGTTTGGTGTGCGGATATGGTGGAAACTATGTAGGAGCTGAATTAAGACAAATGCATATTCAGTTTTAAAAAAAAAATATTTTAATTTGTTACTACATACATCATAATATAGTGTCTACAGGTTGATTCTAAAATCATGGGACAAACATTGAGAGGTGGTAGAGCTCACTAAAACAAACAATTATTGTATAGGAATATATGGGCGGAAGTGACGCGCTGAGGCACAAACACAAAAACATATCACATTAACGGAAACATAAAATATTCATTAGCAGCATACGTAACGAGTGATTCCGTACAGAAAATGTTAATAAAACAGTTGCTGGTAATGCATCCACCAACAGTCACGCATGCTTGGCGACCTCTACATATGGCGTGATTGGCTGACAATGGTGGCGTGCGTGAAATACCCGGCGTATTTGAATATGTTCGCCAATCACTCCATCGACGCTACCAAGCTTGCATTACTGTCGGTGGTAGCAATTATTATAAACATTGCTGTAAAAAGGCATTTAGCGGCGACGTTTTAAATAAACAATGTGTTGCATTTCATGTGTTATTTTTGTGTTTGTGCCTCAACGCGTCACTCCCGCCCATATATTCCTATTATATAATTGTTTGCTTTAGTGAGCTCTACCACCCCTAAATGTGTGTCCCATGATTTTAGAATAATCCTGTATATGTCAGAATAGCCTGGACGAACATCAGACATATCGTGGGTCGGCACGAAAATTTTTGTTAACAATAAAGTGATATGTTTTTAGCACCACAAATGCTCCCGCAGGTAACATGATGGAGGGCAGTGCGTTGGAATATGGCAGATGACTGTAGGAAGCTGTCATAGCAGACTGTTGCTCTATAGTAGCCGTATTCTCAGGATATATCCGTCTATTCTCCATATTTATTTTCGTATCGCTACATACACGGAATAACAAGGTTTCTTACATATGAGGCACGACAGTTTTTATACTTTGTTTAACTTAATTCAATAATCGGACATATGCTCTGTTCCATTGGCACTTACATTTGTTTATTTTAAACGTATAGCTAGAGACCGGAAAAAATCGCGAGTTCAATGACCTGCAGGCTAGAATCTACAGTCCTATGTACAAATATGCCGACATCAGCTGCGTATTGGTTGCTTGCTGTCACAGTGGAAGGCGACGATTAGACCAGCACTCTCCAGGAAGTGTCAAATACGGCGTGGGCCAATGGATTAAGTTATATAAACGCATGAGTTTTGAATTCTAGCTTGTCCTGAAATGAATCCGCGAATTCTTCAGGTCTCTACGTATAGCTCACAAGCATTGTTTCGGTGACTTTACAAGTAAAAAAATCGCGGGAAAGGGACCACTCATAACAGTAGGTATTGTGGAATGTAGCTTGGTGTGTTGTACCACGAGCATCACTCCAGGAGAACAGGCGGTGGCTGGTCCGCAGGTGGTGAGGTCTGTAGTAGCAACTGAATCTTCTGAACAGTTGCGCTTTGTACTTGCTGCCCTACATGTGATCTATTTTCGGCAGTACTAGCAAGTTAATTAATCCTGTAATTGAAATATAACGTTCTTCTCCAGAATAATACCACGTGCCATGATAATAACATTCGGCTTAAACATGTTATGTAAATAATTATATTTTATTCTCTCTTTTCAATTCGCCCAAATTTTTGCTCGTATTTTGTTTTCTTGGCGCAGACAAGCGCAATCTACCGCGATCTTGTATCAGTGGCTTCGAAACGAAAAGAATGCAATCTCACTCCTCACTGTGAAGGGAAGGTAATCCTAGCCGCAAGATTTCTTATCTGCTTTACTCCTGCAGCGGACTCCGTGCAACACGGGGCTAACATACAACGGCAAGTCTTCGGGGTTTAGAGGCAACCAGTTGCGAAACGTTGTCGCCATTTACCGCAGTCCTGACATCGAGATCTTGAGAGCCGATGAGGGTGACGCGTGGTGAGTATAGAGCAACACCGGAATGCACGGGCGGGGGGAACTGGAGATCCCCGAGAAAATCCGCCGGCCAGCGGCATCGCCCGAAAAGGTTTCCCTATATATAGGGTATATTTATAGGTTATATAATTATTTTAGCTCCTAATTATTACACAAACGTTAAGCTGCAGGTGACTTCCTGACAGAGTGAATTCAAATGGTGAAATTTACGTTGCAACAAATTATTCAAACGAATCTGCACTCAGAATTGTTAACCTTCTATAGATTAGACGGTCGCTTGTTTAGTCGTCACTCGGCATGTTGTATCAGCCTAGGCTCAGCAGCGGGAAGATATGAAATACCTCTAGCTTGCATGAACGCATATCAGCCTAGGCTCAGCAGCAGGGAGATATGAAGTACCTCTAGCTTTCGTGGATTGTACAAACCCGATACTCCCGTGACACACAGAGACAATATCGTCTTGTGGTTGGCTGCCTGCTGATGCAAATGCTGTATAAAGTAACTGAATATTACTTTTTGGAAAGGGTTTGGAAAAAAAAACGTTCGTTATAAATAAAAATTCAGTATTATAAAATAAAACAAAACTTTAGCATTCATACAAACTCACGCAAACATGGTTTTTACTCGTGAAACTACGAGCGTCATTTCACTGCCTTGCACACACAGAAATCATCGTGCTATGCTGCATTTTAATGATCCCGTGCTTCCTCGAACACGCAAAATACTTCCAGCCTGCCAGTTTAATTTCTGTGACTTCACTGCGTAACACGAAACCTATTCAAAAATTGATCAGTAATAAGCTACTCGGGGAGTTAAATTTAAAACAGTATAGCAATATTAAGCAAAGTCAAAGCAGCGATTGAGTTACATCAAGAGGGAGAGAAAATGGTTTCTTTAAACAAGATAGTCACATGTTTTTATTTATTTCATTTTATTTTATTTGACGATCACGCCTGTAGATATCATTTGAGCGTGATTGCTCAGGGGATGTAGGTGGTGCTACAATTGTGTTACGATTTACAAACATACTGCGCATATACATTATACAACGCTATTTCAATACTCATATGGGACCATTTACATTTGAGACACGTATAATAGAAGTACACATTAAGAATACGTCATTGACTTACAAATGAACAAGTATAAATAATATGAATACATAAAACCATAATTAACTTAGGGCTAGATGATAATCTTAACAGGAACACTTTTATAATTTACTGGGATTGAATTTAGTAGAGAAAATATACTAATGATCAGATAAACGAAACAGTAACTAAGCTTACATGTATATTTAAAATTACGTAATTTTAATGCTTGAGAAAATAGCTTTTCTTAAACGATTATTCATGTACTGTACGGAACATAACAGATTTGAAAAATCTGCTATCATTTGGAAGGGTGAAGTACGTTAATGTTTGCATAGGTCTAGTATTATTTTCAGTCTCACTGCACTGCTCTCGCAACAAACAGCGTTCAATAGCCAATATATAAATTATTGGCGTTTCAAACTTTCTATGTACTAAAGTTGAAAATAAAAAATAGGTTTGTTATGTTGACCTACTTCACCACAAAATATTTTTTTGTTCTTTGTTCTCTCCATCACAGGGGCTAACGTGCTAACTGAATGTTCGTGGTGGGACCAAACAGCACTACAGAATATATCGGAGCGTGCATGAAAGGGCGGGATGAATTATTATGGCGATACAAGCTTTTGATTATAGAACGATTGTTCTTATACGGATTTTAGGCTTCCCTTTTCAATCTCTTTCAGTTTACGTAGTTTAGTCGGGAATAGTTTCACAGACCTTGGGAATAGCTTAAATATTTAATAACTGTTAACCAAATGCATGCAAAGTTCATGTTTTTATTTTGCGAAAAACTATAATTCACTACATTAATACGTACCTGAGAGCAATACGTGTGATGATTGGAAGATGTCCCTTATACAGCGTCATGTGCCTGTGTAACCCCGTTACAGGAGATTTGTCGCTCTGCTGTTGAACAGTTGTTATTACCTCATGTACCTTGGGCGCACCAATCTTATTTTCAGCCAATGGCAGAGCTCAAACGAGTATATAAAAACTTGTAGTATAGTTAGGGGCACGTGTTTATCCCGAAAAGGTCCCACGACTAGTCTTACTCCAAATCACTTTATAGCTCAACCGCACTTTTCGTCCATAAACTAAAGATGAAGTAGACCGATTCTTCGTCTTCTGCGCATGTACCTACCGCAAACCAGTACAACTGTCAAAGTTACATGGTTGATGATGAACGTATTGTTTGTAACTTAATTTTAAATTAATAAAATACTTTTACAAATTTTAATTTTATCAAACAGAATTAGAAATTGGTTGGGGGAAGCATACAAACTTCTCAAAGCACTTGTTTACCAAACAGTGTTCTAATTAGAGATGCAACAAATAGTGTATTTGGCCGAATACCGAATATTCGGCCACGCTCTCGGCCGAAGCACCGAATATTTGGCGAAAGATGTGTGCATTTCGCGCGTAACAGGTTACATAGTGATGCGTGCGGGGGCGACGGACGGGGCGGGAGTTATTTGGTTCATTCGCGAGTAGATCGTGTCACGACACGCATTATAATTATTAATTACATTCTTCTGATAGCACGTTGTGTTATTAATCATTATTATCAAAAATATAGTTTTTTTATAGCCACAAACTTTTCATAATGACACCAGTAATTAATTTAAAAGTCGCCTTTTTGGGAATATTATGAGATTTCTAATGAAGATAATAAGGTGGCTGTGTGTTTGTTATGTAACAAGATCTCGCGTGGTGAAGAATGAAAAAAAAAACAAGTAAGTAAAAACTAATATAAAACATCTAAGTGTTTATCCGGATTTTAGCCAACTTTAATCAACTAGTTTATGAGTACGGGCTTGGGATCGAACCTGGGCCTTCCAGATTGTAAATCCGGCTTGAACTAACTAAGAAATCGCCGTTTTAAAAGTTTTTATCGTATCATGTAATATGCGAGCGAAGTTAGTTTAATGATTGCATTAGTTTTTTTTTTTTTTGCTTGCAGCTACAACTTCCCTGAAAAACCATCTTAAAAGTAAACATGCTGAGCAGTACGCTACTTTAACTGCTGCTCCCTCGGCAAGTGGAAGTAAAAATGACGGTACTCTTGCATCTGCCGATTCCAAGATACTAGTTGTACCAGGTACGTCACAAAAACAAAAAAAAAGTTAACTATAAAGGAAACAACTGAAAGGAAAATGTTGTGGAATATAAATTACCTTAAATCAATATAATACAATTATTTAATCGGTAAAATGATTGCCATAGACAACGAACCGTTTTCACTTGTTCAAAGAGTCGGCTTTACTAGGCTTATGGAAAAGGCAGTGCCTCAATACAAAATGCCTAGTCGCACTTATATGACCGAGAAAGTTATCCCCGATATACATTACAGAATTTACTCAAAAATTGAAGCTAGTATCTCGCGAGCAACAGCAGTATCAGTGACATCTAATATGTGGACATGTAAGCACAATAATGAGAGTTTCTTGAGTTTCACTGCGCATTGGTTATCTCCAGAGTGTATTCTTAGCGACGAAGCCGTTTGCTGGCTACGAGTCCTGCCTGTCGTGGAGTGAACATCGTGCTGGCGGCTGCGCCGCTCCGGGATCTACCCGCCCCTTGGGACCAGCGAAGGATGCGGACATCTGTCAGCACGAGGCGACTACAGCAGCTAGGGCGCAGCGACTATTCTGCAACTCGTCGCGTCCCCAGGTGGCGGATAGGGGATCTCCAGGCTCTGGAGTGGCTGGGGATATTCTAATACCAGCCCGCGGACCAACTGGCCGGTGCGACAGCGCCGTCGTCGTGGACGTCGGGGACCTGGGCGGCTCGGTACGAGTTGGCGAAGCGCATCGGTGGGAGGCAGCTCAACGATCAAGGCGGGGAGGGGGATCTCGAGGTGCTGAAACTATGCGAAGTGTAGCGAACCTCACTGCTGGATTCTGCGAGCTGCTGACTGCTGGTGCGTGAGGAATGGCTATGGAATGCGTCCGACCTCTGAAGCTACCTGATGTCAGCCTCCACTCCTGGGCCAGCTGCACTCGCCTCCAGCTGGTAGGTCCTGGATGTCCCGCCGAGCCAGAGCTCACCTCCGACCGACGGACTATTTTGAAGGATGAGGGAGAGGGTGGCCCCCTGGCGATTGGCTCCCCGCCTTCACCCACGGCGTGGAGATCCTGGCGTCAGCGTGGAGGAGCGAAGACGGAGTAGGTGCCATGACTGAGCCGCCCAGACTGCCGACTTCCACGACGAGAAGCAGGATGGCCCTGCAATTGTGGCTGCTGTTAATATTACTGTGCAGACATATGCGCAGTCATATTGACAGCAGTTATACCCCAAGGGTGCTTGCACCCACAGCCATTTTCTCTTCTAGAGCCAAAATTCCCATTTTTAAGCATGTTACCAAACCTGCTGTCTCCTTATGCATTTTTTAATGCATTATAAGTTTGAAACTTCTTTTCTGTCGAGAGGGTTTTTACCGTGTCTATGCGGGTTTTTTCCCCTCTCCCTTCTTTAACTATAGCTTGCTATACGCCCCCTTAGGGATGTAGTCCATGGCCTAAACTCGGCCATGGCTGCCAAATATCCCTCTTAGCCGAGATGCACGCCTCCTTTGCATGAAATTCCCTATCCTTTAAGCGTATGAGGTTCTACCTTGAGACGCATTAATCCCTCGTACCTACCGCGGGCCCCAATAATACATAGTTTTGAAGTAGGTTAGAAAAAAAAAAAAAAAAAACGTTTGCTGGCTCACATACTGGTGACAATATAGCAAAAGAGCTCAAAGCCATTGCAGAAGTTGGAACATTCCTCAGAGCAAGATCCATTTACTTGTCCATGGCAGTGGAGCCAATATGATAAAAGGCGTACGAGTCGCATAATATTATTCTGCCAAGTGTTTTATTCATTCTCTGCAACGAGCTGTCGAGGAATCGCTGAAGTCCCAAGTGGAGGTATTAGAGATGGTGGCTGCTGCGAGACAATTTGTTACCCATTTTAACCACTCTCGTATAGTACAACAAAAACTTAAATCCATTCGTCAAGAACTTAACTCGCCAAACCACCAACTAGTACAAGATATTACTACACGCTGTAATTCTACTTATTATTTAATGGAGCTATTACTAGAACAGAAACGAGCTGTCTCTTAGTACATAACAGATCATGACTCTTTGAACAATTTGACACCGTCGCAGTGGGAGTTAATGGAGCAATGCATCAAACTTCTCAAACTGTTCGAAGAGATAACTAAAATAACCAGCTCAGGTCTTTCCTACATCTCTGAAGTGATTCCACATGTTGTCACATTGTTGAAACTCGGAAAGGAAGAGACTGCAGATAGAACACCAAATTTATTGAGAATGAGATCTTCATTAAGAGCTGAGCTTGAAAAACGGTTTGACTTTGATGAGAATGCCAAATACTTGGTTGCCACTTTTCTTGACCCGCGATTCAAAACTTGTTTTCTGGGAATAGTTCAAACGGAAAAATTAAGACAAAAAATTATTTTAGAAGCTCTGGAAATTAGTTGTGATGAACCTAGTGCCGATGACGATTCTTCTCCACATAGTAAGAAAAGAAACACCAATGAAAATGATACAACCATTGAAATACACAACAGTTTCTGGAACGGTTTTGAGGAAGTCGCTACAGACAATAAATATGCAAACTGAGGTTACGGAGAAAAGTGCTATTGCAAATTAGATTGATTTTTATTTGAAAACTGTTCGCCTAGATCGGACGGCAGACCCAACCTTATCTTTCGTCTCCTGGCAGTAGTGTATATAGTGAGAGGATATTTTCAGAAGTATGTATTATCTATGAGGAAAAGTGCAATCATTTGCTACCAACAAATGCTGAAAAACTTGTTTTTATTCATCATTACTTGCCACTGATTTTTTATAAACTCACGTTCTGATAACCTTCCCACTACCAGAAGTTTACAGCAAGTTAGTTATAAAGTCCTTTTTTTTTCCCGTAAACCTGTGAGACAGATCTCTTAGAAGATCCACGCAGCTCGTTGATTCAGCAATTCAACTACCGGACTGTCTTCGGAAGGGCAGCAGACTGTAATTGGTTGTACACCGGCTATGGCGAGAAGGGACCTTGTGATATAATCACGTGTCAGGCGTAGATGTGTATGCCCTTTTAATATTAAGTTTAAAGTATAAGTTATACCTGGTTTATTTTGAAAGGTTTCCCATGCTGCTTTTCGGTTTAACCGAAAGACGCGCAAGCGTAGACATTAGGAGTGCTGAATAGCGAAAAAAGCATACTGCAATGTTTGAGCTAATTTGTGGATTAATCACAAAAAAAAAGCCCTTTTCATAGTTTTGTATAGGCTATTCACGGTAAAGCGAGCACTTTTTAAAGCCCTCTCATTTAGAATAATAGACAATAAATATATTTTATTATAGCCTTAGACCTTAACTTTCGAGTCCGGTGAAATATATATATATACTGTGTTTATTACTTACATGGCAAAATTTATTTTAAAAAGGGGTAGAAGGATACAAAAAGGCTTATAGGAAAAAAGTAACTAAGGCCTTAAAAGTGCCCACTCTACCGTGAACAGCCTATATAAGAACATATCATCCTTACAGTTTTACTTTTTTTTTGAACACGCAAAAACAACTAACTTACGAACAGAAATATAATTTTGACACTGGCAAATAAAACCACTGATATAAATCGCGCGATCCACACACACTCACATTACGTCTGGAATTATTACGTCTAGCTGGCTAATGACCTCGGTGGCTATTTGTGCACACGACATCGTAAGTTCTAAGATAATTCAGCATTCTGTGTAATTGCACAGACAAACATTTCTGCATTTTTTAAATTCTTCAATGTTGGCAACATTTTCTATATTATGTATTTATGTTTGTTCCTCGATTTTTGCAAATTGACTTCGCTAAGCGTAGCGTAAAATAAATTTAGGAAATACCCTTCAGATACAGTCGTTTTAATTTTTGTAAATGGTTTGGCTTATATTATTAGCATAGTTCAAATACAATAAAATTGTGATTTAATAAATGATTCCGGTAAAAATGTTAAATTTTTTTGGCAGAAAATGACAGCGCAGGAAAGGTTTGCAAATTTAAAGCGTGTTTGGTACCGTCTTTCTTTTTGTTACAATGCGATAAAGAATTTTCGATAAATTTGGAAAATATATTTTACTCTTCTTAACCCATAAGAGAGAAATTTTGCTTACCACGGAAGATGCGAAGACGGGATGTTTTATCTGTGTTGTTTACCATTCTTTGCATGATTCTTTGGGACCTTTGTCACATTGGTAATAGCATTAAAAAGACGAATAGTATGCCAACAGATTTTGTCAATGTGAGGAGGTTATTGGATTGGTAAAGAAGATTTATTGTTTCATAATGGAACTGCCAGAATAAAAAAAAAAAACTTTGCTGAGATGACTGATTACAAAAAAAAAAATAGTATTGTAGAATTAGAAATATTAAAGGTGACTCAGCAGGGCGTTTTCAGTGTTTGCCTTAGAATACTGTTATGTCTATGGAGTACTCGTATGAAAACCAACATTACACAGAAGGAACTCGTATAATTTGAAATTTATTATCATCTTACCATATGTATCACGACCTTGTAATGACGCTCAGAATTATTTTGGCATTGACTGGCCGAATAAACCCTGGTCAGCTATACTTATAGGCTGACGTCTTCTCTTGGAATTTGTTCGGTGTATTTGGTCCCACTGGCCATCACAGGCTTAACACAAAATCGTCTGCTTGTGACCAGTAAGACACTGAAAGGACATCGGGTCAAAAGTGGCTGAGTTATATTAATATATACTGTTACAAAAAAGTCTGTGGGGCGTTTCTGAGTTTGTGAGGGATGGATGTCTTAATAAAAATAAAAGAACTAAATTTGATTTTAATTTATTCACACTGCTATTATTTACAGCATTAATCTATCTATCTCCACTATTACTCTTTTTGTTTCTCAATGAACCCAATAGTTAATGTATATTTTTACTCTAATTAACGCCCTTCTTAATGTCTCGGTCTGGTTATAGTCAATTAACCCATACTCATGATTAACACACTCTCAGACTGTCTGTTGCCATCATTTGTAGTATCTTTCACTCACGCACCCAGTCCAATAGTCCAGCCTGCCAGCCGCACCCTTCACTGTCTGATACTCGCAGTCCCAGATTTCCCTTCCGCTGGCCACTTCTCCCGCCGCTCGTCGTCTGTCGCTGAAACTCAGCCACTCATCCATTCAACAACTCTCGGCCCGAAGGCACGTCGCACAATTCATACTCTGCTGGCCTTGACCTGGAAAGTTCGACGCACCCCGAGTCATGCGGACAGAATCTAGGGCAGTAAACAACTAGAACATTTCTCAGATAGTACGCAGCAACTTAATACAACCAAGGTCAGCAGCGCGCACCGCAAAAAGATTACCGTGTCGGCTCGCTTTTTGGTAATAGATATATGGTTGTTGGTTTTTAGTGCCCGCCTGTAATTCAAAACATCCCATTGACTTGCCGCCGCCACTATCATATAAATGCTGTCCTTCACTTACACGTAAGACTTTCGGTCGAGTACGGTAGGTTTGGTTGGACGTAAAATTAGCAGGCTACAGTCTGAAAGCAAAGGGTAGCCTTGAAATATCGATGTACTAGCTTAGACTCATTGCTAATCTGCGAGTGGGATTCCAAGAATGCATTATTAATATACAGTTCATTGTAAGGATAAAATGAGCACTTCGCAAGGCAAAGACTCGTATGCGTGTGTCATTGTTGAACTGATAAAATGTATGTGCACTGTGTTCTGTAGCAGTGTATCTGGAGAAAATTACAGTATACTCTATTCGCGGTATATTCACACTTTTTGAATAAAACATATGAAAAACCACCTTATGTATGACGGGTTTGGTTGTTTCCTAACGATGTAATGTATCACAATCAGCATTCACGTATCTTTTTATTGGTTAAATTGAACTTCCACATATAATTTATCTCTAAATTAGAATATTTAATTTATAATTAACATGAATTATAACAGAGAGAAAATAGGTGTGTTGGTAATGCCTGGTAAGAAATAGTCCTCATACAAAATATTATTAATCTGAGTGCGCACGGGTTTGGTGCACTGTCCCTTTGGTGTAATTTTCTAGACTCGGTTAAGCTTTGTTTACATGAGGCGGAGGAATAGCCTGAAAGTAGAACTTTAGCACGGCTTTAGAAAAGTTGAAAGCAACCATGAATTGACCCAGATTAAGGGTACAGAAAACATGTAATGTAAGTGTAGGATACTGGCATTCCAAAAGAGGGAATATCTGAACGTATATAAAAAACTAGTAAAACAGATAAGGGTACTGGAATAAAAACAGAAATGGAAATTTAATGTTATGGAACGATAACGTTTGGTGAGATTACGGTATGGATAGAGTAGGAAGGTGTTAACACGCGTGTTTGAAAAACTGCAAAGGATGTGTGGCCGGGGACACACTCTGTAGTCGCTAAAATCAATGACGGGGCGCAGTTCACCAGAGGTCGTGTTCGATTGCCGAGACCCTTCCGAGATTTCCGTACTGGCGCTCCGGCAGTGTAAGCAAGAATATTAACATGGCGTCCTAGTTTCTCATTAAGGGTAACACCAAGCCCTTCCACAAGCCGTCGTCATATGTGCCAAGACGCAGCTAGAAAAAAAGCATCATTAACCCTAGACCAGCACGCTGATCAGATTGTGAGCGTTGTTACAAATACTCTCGTGAGTAATTCTGACGCCTTTGCGCCGAAAACAAGTGCAGTAAGAAAAAAGAGCAAAGAAAGATTTGTATGTGAAATCATCTTTCCTAGTGGTACTCAAATACCAGTAAAAGTTAGTCACTCGTTTTTGTGAGTACCGTAGACCAAGAAGCTACAGTCCGGTATTTTCCAGCTTCATCACCTTCACTACAGCTTCGGCTGTCGAAATACCATTCAGACAGAGTAGAGAGACGCCTTTTCTTTTAACTTCCGTTACTGCCTCAATGTACACAATTGTGTACATAAAGCACATTTAGGTTATTTTTGGCTTTTGTTGTACACTGGGAGGCTTAATGGGGGAACTAATTCATTAGGCATGTTACTGGTCTAGATTATAATTGGTCCACACTACTATAGTAGAATACAAAGCCTACGGTTCATTGGCTGTGACAACGAAACGAGTGTTGTGATAGAATTAAGTACAGTTCGCATCATAAAATGTCTTGTTTGAACACCCGAAACCGTAAATTATTATGGATTTGAAAATGTTAAAATGAACATTCCCAGAGTTTCTTTGAATATACGCGCTGTCGGTGGCCCCAGATGAAGGAAACCCGCAGTTCCTGATTCCGCTTTTGATTCCATTCTTTAAGCAGCATTCTACAACAACTCACGTAAAAAACAGGTGGGCTACTTTGTAATCTCGTGCATTACCAAATCCACCCATCGCAAGCAGCCACCCACGTCACCACGACACTGAAGCTCAACTCACAAGTCAGTCGCACCCGGCAGTCATCTGTCAGCAGTCACTTTCGTTCGGCATTTGAGAGCGATCCACAACAATCTGTCATCCGTCTATCCGTCTGTTACATGACGTCTGAGAAACGTATCTGAGTTCGTGAGGAACGGAAGTTTTAATAATAATAAAATAACTAAATTTGATTTTTAATTTATTTACACAGCCATTATTTAGAGCATTAAGTTATCTATATCTATCTCCACTATTACTCTTTTTATTTCTCAGTGAGCACAATGTTTAATGCCTATTTCAACTCTAATTAACGTCCTCCTCAATGTCTCTGTTTGGTTACAGTCAATTAACTCATACTCATCATTAACACGTGTTCAGTCTATCTGTTGCCATCATTTGTAATGTATTTCACTCACGCATCCAGTCCAATGGTCTAGTCTACCAGTCACACTATTTACTGCGCCGATGCTCACAGTCGCAGATTTTCCTCTCGCTGCCACTTACCTCGCGGCGCGCTTCTCTTCTCGCTCGTCGTCCTTCGCTCGATGCCACAGCCACTCATCTATTCAACAACTCAACTCCCGGCCCGGAGGCCCAACACACTATATGCACTCCGCTGGCCTTGACCTGTATAGTTCGACGCACCCCGAGCCACACTTAAAGAAACTAGGGCAGCAAACCACTAGAACATTCTTTAGATAAATAAAGAAAGTCAATATAATCAAAGTCAGCAGCGCTCGCCGCAAAAAAGGATGATCGTGTCGCCTAGCTTTTTATAACAGATACGCAGTTCCTGGTTCATCGCTTGCTTGCCATTCAACAACATTCCATTTACTTGCCGCCACTATCATATAACGGCTCTGTCCTTCACTTCCACTAGCTAGCGCGGAAAAAACAGCAAGCGAATAACACTGGCTCCTCTTCAAGTCTGTTCATCCAGAAAATATTCTACTACATCTGATCCTACATAGATTGCCAGTCGGTCGATGTGGACAACTTTCGGCTTCGCCTGAGAGCCTCGATAAGTCCGATCTTCTTCAGAATCTTGCAGGGGCCTTCCCAACATTTCTGTAGCTTCGGGCAGTACACTTTTCTCCTTTGTACCCACCAGTTGCCCTTGAAATACATCGCCTGACATACTCCTATCTTACAACATCTTCATCCTGTCACTGTTTACGCTGATGTGCTGTCGAGTAAAATCATGAATGCCAAAAAGTCTGTTTCATTATTCGCTTGCATAATCAGGGGACGCAGCTTCCTCTTCTGTCAGTCGGTAAGCAAGAAGAAACGACGGCCCCTTTGAATCCCAGTTATTTTGGTTGTCTGCCACAAATATCGACAGGTATAGCTCAAGAGTGCGGTTAAGCCTCTCGACCTTTCCATCCTACTGAGGGTGTACAGCTGTAGTCCTAGTATTTTTCATTCCCAAAATATTTTTTACCTCCTGGAAGATCGCAGCCTTAAAGTTTCTTCCCTGATCAGAATTAAGTTCTACTGGTACCCCAAACCTCGAGAAGACATGCTCTATTAGTGTATTGGCATCAGTACATGACTCCTGGTTCGAAGGGGAATTACCTCTGGCCACTTAGTAAAGTAGTCTTGGGCCACCATTCAATATCGATTACCCAGAATATATACTGCCATCCTCTCAAATGGGGCTCCAACATTGTATTTTTGGAGGTGACCTTGTCCCCAGGTCCTTGGACCCTTCCTCGCAGTGCAGGTGTCGCACATTCGGCACCACTTATCAACGTCCTCCCTAACATGAAGCCAGTAAAAACTTAGTCTAACTCTGTCGGAGGTTTTATTAACACCAAAGTACCCACTGGTTTCTGCATAATGCAGGTTTTTTTAAGACTTCGGGAACCCTGCATCCTGGAAGGACCAACTGTACGCATGTTCCGGCATTACTGTCCCAGTTTCTGTAAAGTATGCTATTCTTCAGTACGAGGGAATTCCATTGAGCCCAGTATATTTGATTGATTGCTGCACTCAGGCTAGATATCTATCTCTTCCCATTTTGGTCGACAGACAGCTTCTTTCCACTTTAATAATGGCTGCAAAGTGGAATCATTCAAGTGATCTTTCATAATACCCTCATCAGACCAGGTAGGTGACCCATCACAAGATAAGGAACCTTGAATTCTTGTCCTCAGAACCTATAGCGATTCACCACTCTTTTCTTCCTGGCATTCGCAATGACAACAAAATGGTTCACATGGCCTTCTAGACAGTGCATCTAGATTACTGTGAGGGTGTCGAGATCTGTGTTGTATTTCAAAGTCATATTCTTGAAGAACCTGTATCCACTGGGCTACTTGACCTTCGGGGTACTTGGAGTTTAGTAGCCAGCATAATGAACCATGGTCGGTTCTTAGAATAAAATGTTTGCAATAAATGTAGGGGTGGAAGTGCGAAATTGCTTTCACCATGGCCAGAAGCTCCCTGCGTGTAACACAGTAATTTCTCTCAGGCTTATGCACACCTTACTGAAGTATTTCTGGTAGTCTTTCCTTCACATCTTGAACCTGAGATAATGTACCTCCAATGTCTACATCACTAGCATCAGTGTCCAATATGAATACAACCGACGTTTTCGGGAAACCCAGAACTGGTGGAGATATCAGAATTTTATTCAGTTTACTAAAAGCATTTTCTAACTCATTGGTCCAGTGAAATCTCATTTTCGTCTCAGTCAGTTCATGTAGCTAGGGTGGGCTGGACAAGTCCATTCCTGAACGGGGTGTGGGTAGCCACACTTGTTTGAAATGGCTCTAATTAATTTGGCTATGGCATTTTGAACACTCTGTACTTCTTTGGGATTTTATTCCCCACTATTTAGCCACACTTGGGGTCATGTAGCACTATTATTCCAGCCAGCAAGCTGGTCGATGTCACGCAGGTTGGAGGGAAGTGGCACGAGCTGCACTGACATTCCTTCCAATTGCTCGAGCGCCTGACGGCTGTGGCTTTTGGGGGGACACCATGTTGAACCGCTTGATATTTTCTCTCAAGAGATACCTCTTGAGGTAAATAAAGCAGGACGGCAACTTGAGTCATGTAATACATGATGACGAGGAGCGTGTGTTCTGTTCTTGCCTACCCATACTGATGTACTCTCGGTCAAGCCACAAGGGCACACGTGGATGCGTGGTTCATGTCAAATGCCCCACTCTTTTGTGACTGCTTTACCCCGCAGTCCTCCAGGTGACCCATCATGCTGTCAGGTGTAACATGTGGTTGGTGCCTTGATTTGGTAAGGTGGCGTCAGCTGGTAAGGTTCACGTAATCATAGCTAGATGCTGGGGACTGTTGCCTCAGGGTTGTGAGCCCAGTGGTAACCCCTTGTGGTGAAGGTGAGTGCCCCCTCCGCAGGCCGTAAATGCCATGCAGTACTGGCCGCGTTGCCAATTGGAGCAGTGGGGAGGCGTGGAGTCCCCCATCACTGCCGTCTCATATCCGCTATTGCTGCTGCGGGCGTCTGGATGCTGATGTGCCTGCGGTAATGGCCATGGGGGAGGAGGATGCCCTGCACTCATGCTGTCTAGGCCTGACACACTCTCCCATTGCTGTGCTGGGCGCACCACAATGCAGTGTCAACTGCTTAGTGATGCCTCAAAGGTGCTGCGGCGCAGCTGGGCGGGACCTTATCTGTAGGGAGATCCCACCCACAGGTGTCCCCGGTAGGTCGCCAACATCGATGTCTTCGGAGGTGGGTATAGCGGCGCGGGGTGTCGTGGTGCGACAAGCAGACCCAGTCTGGTCTGAAAGTGATCCTGCTACGCTTGTGCTGTTTGGGGGTGGCTCTCCACTGGGCTCCCCGGTTTCCACTGCATTCGTTGTGGGCATCGAGAAGTCGGACATCACAGGTGGAAAGAGGCGCCAGAGGGTGCTCCCATCAGCATCAGGACTGGAAGTTCACGATTCGTCGTTTGGGCGGCTGGTGTTGTTGCTCCGTGGTGTCTTTGGATGCCCTCTTGGCTGGGCATGGCGGCGTCAGGCGCCTCGGCACTGGCATATTCTATGACCAGGCGGAGGTCGTCACTATGAATTTCGACTTTACTCCTGCTGCTTACCTTTACCAGGTAGGCAGTGTACCCAAGCATTTTTATTATTGTGTACCACCTGCTCCTATTCGGGACGAATTCCATGCAATAATTTTTCGCACTGCTGAAGAGCCGGTGTTCGCTGACATACGGCAGCTGTCCAGGGGTTAATCTGTGCTGTGGGTGCGTGGTTGACGATATCCACTTCACTATAGAGCAGGTTTGGTTCTGATGGACAGCCTGTAGGTCGGTCTCTCAGCTTCGCCGCCAGACTATGCTGTCCTCTGCTTCGCTCGTGCTCTCTCTGTGCCGTCCGACGAATTATCCACGTAGTGGTAGTTCTCCACCTTGTAGGATCGCAGCTGGTGATTGGCCTGTGGCCAGATTCACACGCCACCGGATGGTGAAAAGGGCCTCTGGCAGGTGTTCGTCCCCAGTTGCGTGATTTTTGCCAACCCGCAGGTGCAGTTGGCTCTTGAGGTCCTGGTTTCGACACTCTGTTGGATTAGCCCATGGGTGGAAAATATCCATGGTATGTTGCTATATCCCCAACTTAGTGCACAGGTCATGCCACTGTCTCCCGATGATCTGTGTTCTGTTGTCTGTAAGCTGCATTCTGGGGTAACGCCAGCAGGGTTAGAATTCGGCCTCCAGTACACGTACAATGTTACTTGCATGTGGATTGGAAATTTGATTTGCATCTATCTACCTAAATTAATCACTTACCACCACAATGGGGTGTTTCCAACTGTTGTTCGGGGGTAAGGGCCAATACAATCCACCGATATTGCCTCAAATTGTTCGTTCCGCACTCGTGGCTCTTGCTGAGTCACTCCATCTGCATGACAGCTCTTGAAGTGTTATGCACTCACATATGTAACTGCATAGATCCCGCGTGGCTCCTGGCCAGTGCAAATGAGCCTGCACCTTCCTTGTGGTATGTTGTGCTCCTGGATGACCTGAGAACTGGCTGGCATGTGCATGATGTAACTCCTGTTGACATGAGTCCTTGGGCACATAGAGATGACATAGTGCTTCTGGTTGGCATGGCTTGGTTTCCATGTGCGCTCCTTCCACTCGCCACCATTCTACGTTGCCTTATGTTATCTCTGATATGCGACGTTGGGTATCTGCACACTATTTATGTGTGACGAGCACATGGGCTTGGAGTTTGTCTAGCCCAAGTTCGATTCCCGCGAGTGCCTCGATGTTGTGGCAGCTAGCTACGTCCTCGCCAGGTGTTTGGTTTGTGGCTGCTGTAGGAGGCAGTAGGTCATCCCACTCGTCTTCGTCCACTGCTACTATTTCGCCAGGCATTCATAACAGTTCATCAGCTAACTGGTTTTCGGCTCCGGGAACATGTTGATATTCGAAGTCGTACGACTGTAGAAGTAATACCCTCTAGGCCAATTTGCTATGTGCTTCTTTCATGGAGTGAAGCCACACTAAACATTGGTTATATGTTCGCAGTATGAAGCGCTGGTATTCGAGGTAGTCTCGGTACCTCTTGACGGCCCACACTACTGTCAGACATTCGTGTTAGTTCACATTGTACCTGCATCCTGTATCTCCGAATTTTGTACTACTGAACTCTATGATGTGCCGATCTTGATTCTTCCCGAGTTGGAATAGAACTGCTCCCAGTCATTTTTCACTTGTGCCTGTTTGGAGGTACAGGTGTTTACTAGGGTTGTGGCGGGCTAGTGTGGTGCGTAGCGTGAAACTGGCTTTCAGCTCTGCAAAACACATGTCATGCTCTGCGGTCCACTGGCTTTTCCAGTTGTGTGAAAACATGTCTGTTAGTGGTGCTGTGATTATGGCAAAGTCGCAGATAAATTCTCGCAGCCAGTTTACCAATCCAAAGAATTTGCGCAATTGTTTACATGTAGGTGGCACCGTGTAGTCATTTATGATTGACAGCTGTTCGGTAGTTGGTCGACTACCACTTTCGTCCACCAGATGCCCGAGAAATTGTATACATGGTTTTCCTATGTGGCACTTCCAGTTGGTGCATGCCAGTTTGTTTATGGCTAGTCGTTCTAAAACTAGTGACAGGTGCTTGATGTGGTCCTCCCACGTCTCTTATCGCACCACTACATCATCTAAGTACGCGAGGGCAAAGCCATCTATGTACTCGTCGAGTACTCGGACCATCACAGCCTGAAATGTCGCTGGAGCACATTTAATCCCGAGAGGCATTGCACAAAATTGAAATCTTTGCCCATCTGGTGCGGTAAAAGATGTTTTGTACTGGTCTTCTGGTTAGATTGGCACTTGCCAGAATCCACTGAGAATGGTCAGTTACATCATTATTTTTGCTTTGCCATGCATCCTTAACACTGATGTAGGGTGGTGGTGCACTCTTGATTATTAAGTTGATGACCCTAAAGCCTACGCAAAAATGCCACGTCCTGTCCTTTGCCGATGCTAGTGTTATTGGGCTATTGTAATCGCGGCATGTGGGTTCTATCACGCCTTCCGCAAGCATTTCCCTAATTTGCTCTTTTATGATCATGCAATGGTAACATCATGAAGCAGCGTAAATTGGTCGCTCGTGTTGTAGTGTTATTTCTTGTTCCGCTACTGTAGTGCAACGTAATGGTTCGGT
Source organism: Clitarchus hookeri (assembly GCA_002778355.1). Classification (NCBI taxonomy): domain Eukaryota; kingdom Metazoa; phylum Arthropoda; class Insecta; order Phasmatodea; family Phasmatidae; genus Clitarchus; species Clitarchus hookeri. The sequence continues at coordinate 72,796 of NQII01002492.1, read as the reverse complement.
TGTCGCAAATACATCGCTCCACTCATGCAGTAGTCTCTGCAGGGCTGCAAAATCTGCATGATCAACTTCGTCCAGCTAGACATCGGGTGCGCAACTTGTGGGTCATGGTTCGAGGTCGTACACAATTCGTTCGCTCTTTTTGGCCAAAGTGAATCGTATGTGCCGCTTGCTCTACAATGGTGTTTTCCTCAGTGAGCCAGGGAATACTTAATATAGCATCCTCCCGTATGTCAGCTGACACGAGGGCTGTGGTGGTGGTCTACCCGTCGCATATTCGGACAGTTATTATTGCCCCTCCCATACTTTCCCCTGTTGTGCTGCCATGAAGCGAGTTGTAGCACTTGTGTTATTTTCTTAAGTTGGCTTACATTGACAAACCTGACACGCACAAAGTTTTGTGATGCTGCCATGTCGACCAAGGCATGACACATCTGATTATTCAAGGTGATTGCTATTCTAATCATTTGGTGATTTCCCTTAGTGATTTGTTGTAACAGGATATGTTGAGGTTTTAGTGTTACACTTTCTATTGTGGCCAGGGGGCAGTGAGCATCCAGCTCTCCTACCCCGACGAGCCGTTTCCCACTGGTAAGGATTTAATATCTGTTGTCTTTTCCTTCTTTGTATTGTGCTTTGGGCATTCGCTATGTTAATGAAATTGTTGCCCCTTCGAAATAGCTGCACACGAATGGAGGCTGCCCCTTTCCTGAGTGACCCCTTGCGGTGGTCTCATCTGGCACGGTTGGGCCCCTCAGCTGCAGGCATTGCTGTGAGTTGCAATCAGGGTGTTTGCAGGTCGGTGGGGTTGCTGACCCAGTTGCACCGCGAACAGCTGTTGGTTGCACAGCCCCGCTACCCTAGTCTGGGCCACGCGCACAGTACAGGAAATACCTATACCATTCACATCATATAATGTCCTCCCTAGTGGTTTGGTCTACTAATGCAGTGGATAGCAAGAAGGCTTCACTGCTGCCATGTATTAAGGGGGCTAGAGTTAGTCTGTTTTCCTGTCGCACTGTGGCTGCTACTACCTCTAGCACTTCAGTTTGCCTCATTTGAGGATGGAAATGTTTTATCAGATTAATTTTCCTGGTTGCAAAAGCTGTAAGTGTTTACCCAGGACTTTATGTTTCGAGAACAGTGTGGCCTTTAGCTTGCAGGGAGGAGTAGGTACTGGCAAAGCGACACTGAAACCCATTCCAGAACTCGCTTCACTGCACACCATAATGGTTTACTGTTCGCCACCATACTCTTGCATCTCCCATAAGTTAGCCTCCTTTTTGGCCACTCTTGTTCACACACTCCATACTTGGTTAAACCTCCTGTGCAGTCTCTCAGGAATGCCTGCAGGTTCTCGGTGGTCAGCCCAGGAAAAAAGGACAGCGATTGGAAGCAGGTGGTAGTATTGCCCATCTCAGCTGCTGTTGTCTGTGTGGCTGCTGTTGGTGGTGAAGTTACGGCTGTGAAGTGTGGCTGCGGCCACACGAAACAAGTTGTTGTTGTTGGTGCAGGTTGAACCGCCCAAGGTGTTGCAGCTGTTGGAAGGTCTATAGAATGTGTCAACAGGATGCTGTTATGACTGGCCATGTACGTGCACACAGCTGGAGGGTGTGGAACTATCATCTGTGGTGTTGGGGTGCACTGCGCACAGCGAAACTTGCCGCTCGCAACATTCAACATATCCTGCACAGTCACTCACTGCCAATGAGTGAGTCGTCCACAGTTCTCGCATTCCACTATTTCCGAGTTACCATATTTTCACAGGTCCTGGTGACAATTGCATGGTGACAGTCCTCCACCAGTTATAAAATCAGCGGGTTGCACGAGTCACAGGTAATAATGTTTGAGTAAAATTTGCAAACAAAATTATTCAATTTCGGTCAGTTGTTGCATGTTCACTTCCGGTTAGTCACCTGGTGTAGTTAACTTTGGTGCAGTTTACGGACAGAATTGTCCCGTCTACGATGCCTCCACTCGGGATTTGTTTGACACACTGTCGATTGTTAAAATTTTGTAAGGTTGTGTCCAAGAAAAGTTCTGTTTGTGCAGGGATTGTACACTTGCATACGCGACTCATGACAGGGCCGACGGTGCCCCGGAGATCTCACGGTCTAGTACAGTCCGCACACAATTGTACCCTCTTGCCATCAGGTGTGTAGCTCCATGCCCATCCGACACATTCGTGTTTGGCACAGCGAATGCCGTCCTCGAGATGCCTCGCGTTGTCCGACTCGCGACACAGGCAAGGGCCACATGCACTTCATTCATAATGTTTTGATTTTGTCATTACTTGTGCACCAGTTCACGTTGCATCTCCCGAGGTCCAGCTCGGTCACATGGTTCGGCATGTGAGCTGTCATGGTGACAGTTGTTGTCACCATGGCTGTTGTCCCTCATCCCTTCTCACCGACGAGTGATTGGTAGGGAAGGGGGAGGATACCATTATGCCAGGTAATGGTGGTAACAATGCTCGCGTGCGCCCAGGTGGCGGTCCATTATGTCACCCACCCACGCTGGATTATGGGAGGGGTTAGCGCCTGTCTGTCTGGCATGCCCGGTGTTCACAAAGGCGGCACTCGATGAAGCTCCTTTGTCTGGCACTGTTCCTAAATGGCGTGAATGTCCGAAAAGTGGAATTTATTGTTGAGAGCCCAAAATTGATTTCTATAAATTCTTACTGAAGGCTTATGAAGATGTGGTTTTTGGCAAAGCGCTATACACACAAAAGTACTCTAAATACAGAAATTACCCTTAAAATTTATGTGAGGTGTACACAACAAAAAATTTATATTGCGATTAAGACAAAAGTTACTCTGAAACATGATAAAGACACGAGACACTGTTTATTGGTACATTATGTCGCACATCACGAAACTTGAATCGTGATAATACTGGCATTAAAGTTATAAACAAAGTACCTTAAACACCATGAGACATTGTTAACTGTAAAAAAAGTACACTAAAACATCCTAGGATATGAGAAAACAGGAACAATGTAAAACGCTGTGGGATGCAAGCACGGGAAAACATGTACACTTGGACTATGGGTACATAACGCGATGCACTGTTCTGGCTCGCCACACTTGCACTCATGTGTCTTTGTGGAGTTCTTGTTGAATAGCCCCACAAGTTGGGAAAGCCAGTGATGTAGGAAGATGGCTAGTGCGATCTTGGAGTTTACTAGCCTCATTATTTGGGAAAGCCATTTTACGTGCAGGGGTTCCAGCGATGCTGATGTGGGTCCCCACCTTACCCGGCTTACCCAAGTTAAGGCGAAAACAGGTGAAATTGCCTGGCGCCATATCTCAGTGAGGGCCGTGCGGTCGATGACCCATGGGTCCCTGGATTCATTTGTCAATTTGGTGTGCTTGCAGATACTGAACTTTCCAATAATTGCACATACCTAGTTGTTTCACTTATTACACTGGTGTGGTTGTAGGCTACCTCGCACGCCTTACTTACGCTTTGCTGTATTAGGGTGCAGCGCCCGAAATACCACGAGGAGGAAAGTAATGGTGATTTAAGTTGTTTAATTACTGCTTTTGTACATAGGATGTATTTATGCTAATCTGTTACAAGTTGATACGAACTCTACACTGTGATCTCCCATTGACCAATACTATGGGAGTGGTCTAAGCCATGTAAATTATTGAAAATATGCGTAGTGCGTTAAACACTAGCTAAAACGCAGGGAGGCAGACGGTCGTCCCTTTGGTACTGAATACGCAAATGTTCTGGTTGTTTAATGTTACTATTTATGAGGAAAGTGGTTACAGAAAAAGTTGAGGGTGCCGAGGGACTCAGTGCGGAACGAAACTTCCGTGCTGAACTACAATTAATGAAATACGGGAATAATCTTAGAGTGAGAATATATTTCAGTTTCTGGTAAATTTCTTAAGTGAAATTCAGTTTCCGGTTTTTTTCGCCGATGGATGAGTTCAAGTGTTCCAACTAGAGTTGGCTGGACAAGTCCATCCCTGAAAGGGGTGTGGGTAGCCACACTCATTTGGCTACTGCATTTTGAACTCTGTGTACTTCTTCGTGATATTATTCCCCACTGTTTAACCACACTTGGGGTCACGCAGTACTGTTATCCCAGCCATAGGCCGGTCGACATCATGCAGGTGGGGAGAACACTGGACGTCGCGGCGCATGCTGCACCGATGTTCCCTCCAAATTTCGGAGAGCCAGACGGCTGTGACTTTCGGGGGGACACTGTTGGAATGCTTTTTAATTTCCCCCAAGAGTTACTTCTTGANGGGGGTGTTCTGTTATCGCCGACCCATACTGATGTACTCTCGGCCGAGAGTTCACTTCGGCCTGGTGTCGGCTAGGTGGTGACTGCGGAGGTACAAGTGGTCACGAGGGCACACATGGATGGGTGGTTCGCATCAAATTTGATTAAACATACTCGAGACACTGAAATAAATCGCGAAAATATTCTGAGCAGTTGGTTTCTGAATGTAAAGTTTCTGAGTCCGCTGGAGATTAATTAGTTGTTCTGATCTCTTATGTTACTTTGGCCAGAATGGGCGGCAAGGCACATGAAGGTAAAAAATAATTAAATACATAATTTTGAGGTTGCTAAAAGACATATCAAAATAAATTTTATTTATGTTAAAACAAGAGCGCAATGCAGGAGAATTTAAATTTGTCAAGTTGGGAAGGCAGAAACCGGAACCGATAGAGTTTTTTCTTGTTTAGATTACGATTATTCACTACTACAATCGACACCCTTTAAAACTAACCAAACCCAGTGTCATCAATGAAAAATTTGGAAAAGATTTATGAGCGTTCACATGCCTTTGATAAAAATAATTTCCCGACCATGTGGTTTTGCACTCGAAAGCAATTTTCACTTTAACTATCAGGGGTTTTAAAAAGATAACATTTCCCCTGGTGACACATTAAATCTACTTTGTGAGGTGGTTATTGAATTAACACTGCATGTATACATACAGAAGATTTCTTGAGTCAGGACAGAGTTCCAGCAGGTCGTGAACCGGTTCAGTATTCTGCTCCTTCATGAATCGCTGGGGCTTATGCACGAGATGCACAAACGATCGCACACGATACAGAAACGGAGCAGCAGTGGCCTTAATCCTGACTGGAGCAGTAAGGATGACATAATGTTTAATAAGAAACTGATTACAAAACATCACAGAATTTCAACACAACACTTCCACGATAATAAAGTAGCATCAAGAAATTAAAAAATTAACTTTTCCACTCATATAACCTAAACATAAAAACATTTTGGTACACGTAGCTAATTAAACGAATGGAGTACAAATATTTTTTCGTATATGCATTTACATCTATTTGCATAGATTCTTAATATTTATCAGGCAAACAATAAGGCTTTAATTTTCCATTATATAACAAATTTTTGGTTAGGATTCTTTTGCTCATAACGAAAGTAAAAACAACTTTTTAGGGGAAAAAATATTTTTTCCTTTCTTGGGTATTAATTTTCATTGGTTCGTGTTGTTACATGACCACAACGCACCACTACCAACACGAGAGAGAATATTTGCTACCTTTTTATTTATGAAACCTCCAGCTAAGTAGCACTTACAAAAACGAGTTTTATAATCGCGAAACTCCTCGACAACATTAGGGCCGCTTAATCGTAAATGTCCCCTTTGCTGGGGTCCGGTTTATTCCTGGATGGCGAAACCGGCCATTGTCAAGCAGCCATTTTTCGAGAATCTATCAGAAGTGATGTCTGTAAGGCGATATTCATCTTGGTATATTAAACCAAGAATGTCTAAATGAAATAAATTGCAAACGAATGTAATGTGAAGAGGAAACACATTAATTTTACTTATATCTGAAGTAAACATGCATGTTTTTTAAAAATAAAATTTAAAAACGAATGCTTAAGGTAATATTTACTACATGTACCTAAAACGTTTTCGTTATTATAAAGGTTTACATATTATGATACACATTGTTACAAAGATTGCAGAAAAGGTTTTCAATTGTCTGAACTTGACTTTACAATATTATAATGTGAGTCGGTGGTTTGTTCAAAGAAAAATAATTGTAACGTTGAATACTAACGTTTTCAATTGCGTAGTGCGTTAAAACATATTTCCTATTTTGTCAAGGTCCCATATTCTTGTTTTTTTAGTATTGTAAGGAAAAACTCGCAGATTAATATCGATAATAATATCGTTAAAAAAACAGGGACGATATTAAATAAATTGTCTAGTTAATTTCCACACCTTGATACATCGATGTATTTACAAAATAACTGACCTGCAGTATTGGTCTTTCGGTCAGTGCTACCATTCATGACACGAGACAATAAAACTTCTTAGGACTTTTATGTAATTAAACATGTATTATTTTCTTCAAACATCTATAGTAAATGTCCATAGTTATTCGCACCACGTTTTGGTAAAGTTCAAGTTCAAGCATTCTTTCATAAAGTGGCAATACTGTTATTTACTAATGCCATGACAACGGAGTAAAATCGTTCTTGCGATTGTTAAAATAAATAATATTGTCTGCTGTGTCTACTTTTAAAGTTTCAGATATCTTAAAGTGTCATTTTAAGAATTTGATATAATTAAGGTAAGCAAACGTCCACATACTAGATCAATGCACCAATCATCTCCACCGATCATCGCCTTACGTCGACCATTGTAGCCAAAATATGATTTGTAAAGTACATGTGTACCACACTTTGTTAGTGCATATCGTTTAAGCTCATGGTATTTCCCCAAACATTAGGACTCGTTTACAGAAAGTTAATTATTCTGAAATCTATTTTATTAAGTAATAGGGTGGCTCTATGAGTTATAGAACAAGAGAAATCAAAATATGATTTACAAGTGTGTTGTCATCGTATTTCTGTTTCTTATTTCCGCACTTTATTAATGCAAGTTCATTGGTAAATAAGCACTGATGAAGTAACACTACAATTTTTGTTAGAAGTATCAATATGTTTTTCACGATTTAAGATCCCACTCAAATGTTCATGAAATTAAACAAAACCAATTTCATGGGCTACCAGTTTTCGACATTAGAATAAGACCTTAAAATATAACTAATTTTCGTGAGTCTGTCAACATTAATTTTACTGTAGACGTAGCAGTCATAGTTTACAGTAACATATGCTGTTAGCCTACTATTGCAGAAATAAATTTTTAAAATTTTAAGTTTTATATGCTCTGTTTCCAACAGCATAATCTGCTGATTCAGGCTTTAATCAACCTTGTCACAACAAGCGTGTAAGCTTTTAGCACACCTGATATGCATGTCAGCAAGCTTGAATTAAGCTTGAAACAAGCTTAATAATCTGCATGAGCCAAACTTGTAGCAAGTTTGATTTGTAAAACTTGCTGCAAACTTGCCTTGGCAAGTTGCAAGTATAATTGAAACCATCAGCAAGCTTGGTATTAGAAAGTGGGCATCAATCATGAGAAATTTGGTTTGAATCAAGCTGAAATCATATTTGATATGATTTCAGCTTGCCCCCCAAAACCCAGACTTCATTGTCATAAGAATTTAATTTAAACCACATATATAGATGATCTGAAAAACAGCACTGATTTTTTATGCAACTACGATGTTTGCAGTCTATTAAAAAGGATTATATCACGACTACATAGTCACACCAATAGCCAAAATTTGTCTGAAAATGAAGATAGTTGCCATATTTATGTTATTTGTTACTTGTTATGATTATGGGTATTTGTATGTCAATGTTTTTGGCTGATTAATGCTTATATATGTCACCTATTATAAGTTAGGTATGCCAAGGGAGGCCCACTTAAGCTTCAACAGTATATCAAAACATCCCATTAACAAATAAAAATCAGGAAAAAAATATTTGCACATACTACCACTAATGCACAAGGAATATCAAGCACACTTCCATTAAAATTAAAATTCTTTTGTCTTTGTTTTAGTTTTAAAAAAGGGGGATTTGGCCACATTTGGAACACCTGAGCCAAAGTTGGTCCACTAGACAGAATTGCTTTGAAACTGTCTTTGCATGAGCTGTATGTTCTAGATAAAAATGCCAAATGGTGTGATAAAAGATATTGTTTGTTTACATAATAAAATGTAAACAATAAACACTTAAAAAAATTAGCAAAAAATTAATTTGGAAAATTTTTTTAATTAAAAAAATGTTTAAGTTATTTGAAAATTAAAAAGAAAAACGTCTAAATTCAATAATAATAAATGGCCAGTACAGTCTGAGTCCTGGCAGTATGAGCACATAAACAGGGGGATCTTACCATGTCCAGTGAGTCCCTCACATTCCTCATGTACATAGCGAAGACATTAATTACAAAACCTAATACTGAGTTGTCTATCAGTCTTACACAAATAGCAATACCAGCTTTCACTTTTCTATTGAAATTTTTGGAGCCCAGCTAGCCGCAGATTTGACTGTCAAGTAATGCTTTATTCGCTCTGGCATTTGAATTGTTTCTTGCCTGGCCAACCCTCTTCTTTCTTGTACTGTTGGGTTAAATCACAGACTTCTCGTTGTGCTGGAAGAGAGACGCTACAACATTTTGGGCCTTATAGTTTCCTTCTCGGAGTCCCACTTTTCTTCGCTGGTTCTTCTCGTGTCCTCAATAGGAGTCATGAAAACTTAAGTTCCAGGAAGCAAGTTCTGCTTCCATTCTGGTTTCATTCTATCTCCCTTGAAGAGGATAACAGGGGAGATGACATTTCCTGACGAATTTCTGCAGGCGATGATCGTTACATTTCTGCCATGTTCTGGGGCAATATTATGAACTTGCTTGGCTCCTTTTTTAGTTAAAACAACTTGGTTGCTTGTGAAGGCAGAGGCGAGTCCCCTTTTCGTCCATATAATAAATTGACTGTGGTTTATGAAGCTCATCCAATTTGTTCATTACAGCTAACAACTTGTCAAAATTGTCTCTAACAATGAATCTATTGAACTTGGGCTCTAACTGCGTTCAGATTCTGCGATTTACTTTCTGCAATATCGGGATGCCTTTTCAGGAATAATGTTAGCCAATTTCTTCCATCAAAGCCAGCTGTTTTGTTAAATAAGTGTTCTATTTTATTGACTTCACAGAAGGGAAAAATCGTTTATTTGGTGACTAGGTGTGACAGGTATGGATAAGTCAGCAAGTCTGTGTTGGCTTTCATTTAAGAATGGTTTCCTACCTTTTACCTTGGTTTGGCTTCCTGAAGCAAGGTGATGTAATGTTATCCTTGGGATTCCAAATTTGTTTACAGCTCCCCAAATTGACATACCATTCTTCAGAATGCCGTTGCCACTTTATGTTTACATAGTCATATTCTCATGCTTCTGTTTCGTTCTTACTCATATTTTAGGGACCACAATGCCACTCAGCTACTTCCTTCAAACGTTATCTTTAGTCTTAAAGAGGGCTACAGATGCGATAAAGGTCACTACGAGCATCCTTGAGCAGGAAAGAAAGAATGCTGATTCAGATTTTCAGCAGTTGTTTTATGAAGCATAAGAGGTTGCAGAACAATTTGATGTTCTCCTAAAAGCACCGCACACTGTTTCTCGGCAGACACATAGTGAGAATCATCAGACGTAGCCAGGTCAATCCCCTGAGGAATACTACCGAATAACAATTTATATTCCCTTGTTGGACAGTATTATGTCGGATCTCAAGGAAAGACTCATCCCAAATGTTATTGAACTTTTTAATTGCCTCGTACATCATACATAGAGAAAGATCTTGTAGCTGTGCACAAAGTGGCAGATACATAAAAAATTGCTCTTGGATGCTCCTGCTACCATTGTTGTAGCAGAGTTCAAATTTTGAGTAGCTAAGTGGAAGCGTGAGGTTGAAAGTGGCACAGAAATTCAAAATTCTTTGACTTTTCCTCAGATTATTAGTTTGTGTTACACATATCTGTATCTCTGTGTTAACTTGTTTCTTAGGATTTTAGCTACACTACCAGTTAGTGTAGCAATAGCTGAACGTACATTGTCAACACTTTGTCGCCTCAAGACATGGCTCAGGGCAACAATGGGGGAAAAGGGGCTCACTGGCCTTGCTCTGCTGCATATCGATAAAGACATTGAGTTCGATGTTGATAAAGTTATTACTAAATTTGAAAAAAAATAGTAAAAGGCAATTTGAATTTGTTCTTTAAATGTTTTTTTTATTAAATGAAAAGGTAACATTCTTTTTCTAGTTATTTGTGTGAATCTCCTCCACAGCNCCCCCTCAAATCCGAAGTCTAGATCCACCCCTGTTCTTGACAAGGCAAACTCATGTCAGATGGTGAGTTTGCTACAAGCGTAGAGTGTGGTTCAAATGAGAAGATTCTCCCCGTACAGATTGAGGGATGGATAGCAGAGTGGTGGGAGAGTACACAAGAGGGAGGGCAGCTGTTTGCATTGCCAAGCCCTTACAAAACAGGCCATTAGGATCCCCACACCTTGCAAGCTAAACCATGATGACATGTGATTTTGATTATTTTTAGTTTGGTAACTCAACAGATAAATCTTTTAATTTCATAAAAAAGATTTTGTACTTGCAAAATATTACAGTGGCAACAAAGCCAATGATCCTTTTCTTCACTGCTGTTGTGGAAAGCTCCAGTACTGTAATGATATTAACATGCATATAATTACATGGAAATCACGAGGGCATAAGTATATAAAAATAGTTTGTTCATAAATGTAATTTTTTTTTTCTGGAACTATATTCAAGTACGCTGGAATACTTCACTAGAACATTCCATCTTCAGTCACATACTGATTTTGGCTAAAGGTAAGCATGTACTGGGTCAAAAGCACTTAAAAAACAGACAGATACTTTAGGATGGGAGCATTCACTTTTGACAGTGGTGGCTCCACAGACTCAATTCTGAGCAGCTTTCAAGACAGAAGTGGCTCAAAGTGTAGTCTGTGAAATTATGTTGTTGTTTATGTTTCTTTATTTCAGTGAGTGACTTTTTACAATGTTGTTTCTGTATGGAAATTGAAGGAGAGGGTAATTATCTAGTATAGAAGCTTTTCTGAAGGAAACGTCCTAGACCAACGAAAGTAGCATTAATAGGTTCTGCACAGCTTACCTTTTTAATATTGAAGAGGGCTTAATGTTAAAATAAGTAGAACATATTAAAAAAATTCGTCAAAAGTACGAGCACTTTGGCCGCTATGGTTACGTCGGTCGCCATGTTTAATGACTGCGCATCGCTGTTTCCGATGCTACTTACCGGCCGCGGATATTCAGGAGGGCGTAATGTTAAAATAAATAGAATGTATTAAATAAAATAGTTAATAGTACGAGAAGCCCGCAGCTTTTTTACGTCGGGCGCCTTAATATTTGGTGAAGTAAAGCATTAGTCACGTGAATAAATGTGCATCGTGCCATCACCTTATTGGCCGTTTACTGTGTACGTCATTGTTACGGGAGTTTACGTTGAAGTTCAGAAGCCAGATAATGTGGATGTGTTTTTTGCGATTGTGAGTTGTGACGTCCGAATCCCTACCATGCGAAGGCTTGTGATTTATGACTGGAGGTTGCAAGAACGAGTTCTTCTGTGCATAATACCTATTCGTCTATTTGGCGGGTGTTACTTTATGTTTTAGTCAATCGTGGTGTATTGTCGATTGAGATAAGATGCACAGCAGTTGAATGGGTCGCCTACCTAGGTGAGTTGATTCATAAATTTCCAGTGTGTTTAACTGTTACTAAAACCCTAAAATCCTAGCGTAGTTTAAAACCCTAAAATCCTAGATTAGACTAAAAGCCTAGCATAGTCTAAAACCCTAAAATCAGAGGTTAGACTAAAATCTTAGCATAGTTTAAAACCCTAATATCCTAGGTTAATTTAAAACCCTACTATCCTAGGTTAGATTAACACATTACAATCCTAGGTTAGTATAAAAATGTAAAATAGTGATTCACTTGTCGTGGGCTTAGGTTCAGTTAGGTTAGGTGGGCACATATCACGAAATTGGTCAGATGTTAATGCCCCTAGTATATTCGTGTTCTGCATAATTAGTAGAGTGGAAATATACAATTTTTTTGGGTTTTTTTTTTTTTACAGAAAAGTCCCTACACTAGATAATTACAGAGTACAAAAAAGACTGGACGGGTTGACATGCTGTCCACAGGCACATGCACTACTCAGATTTCTGAGTGACGTCACTGTCTGTATAGTACATGTAATTTAAAATTTGCTCCCTAGAACTTTTTGTCAAATGGTGGGGTGTCTCTTTTGCCAGTGATACCAACGTACTATGTCCATTTTGGATACATAGAATACTTTTAATTTGTTTAGATTTCCATGCAGTCTGTGCCATCTATGCAGTACTGACCTTTTCTGTAATGTTACCTTAAACATATATGTATTTGCACCCATATTTTTTGTGTTGTTCTTTGGTTTGTACGATAAAATCTTAGCAATTGTACATAAAGAGTTATTGAAAAAAATGCTAGGGTTACAAACTGCTATCGTAAAAAGTTCCTGAAAGATATGCATGTGTGGTATCTTAAAATATTTTAGACCTATCTTAGTACATTTTGATATGGGAAACATTTGTGGCTCTGCAGATGTCTAGACAATATTCTACCTCCTGCCACATCTTCTGAATGGTGTCTGGATTTGCAGTTAAAAAACTGCAGCGATCTTCTCTTTAAGGTGCTGGATGCTTATTTATCTCCATGTACACAATGTTTTTATTGTGTCCAGAAAAAAGTTTAGTGGTGATAGGTCTGAACTTTGAGGTGGCCAGGGAATTGGTCCACCCCTTCCAACCCAGGCACTTGGGAACCTCACATTCAAACCTCACGAACAAAGAGGCTGAATTGAAGAGGAGCACTGTCGTGCATGAAAATAAACCTATGCTCCGTTTCTTATTCGCAGTCTTCAAGCTGTGGAAACACGTACGTTTCAAGTAAGTCAAGATACACAACACCAGTGACGGTGCTTTCACCAAAGAAGAAGGGACCAACAACACGATCGTACAGCAGTCCACACCAGACGTTCACCTTTGGTGACCCGTGAATGCCCTCATGAATCTCCCTTGGTGGCAGTGAACCCCAAATGCAACAGTTATGCCGATTAATGCATCCATTCAACATGAAATGTTGCTTCTTCAGTAAAATAAACATGCTGTAGGAAGGTCTCATAGTCATCAATGGTGTTGAGCATAAACCTTGCAAATTCCACATGTTTTTCTCTCTTGTCTGGTTTGATTTCTTGCAGCAGCTGAATCTTGTAAGCATGGAGCCTTATGTGTTTGTGCAAAACATTTTAAATGGTATTTTTCGGAATCTCTTATGCTAAACTTCTACGAGCAATTGATTTTTTAGGGCTACTTTATGCATTCCACTATTTCCTCTGAGGTTCTTGGTCGGCCAGGCGTTATTCTCTTCTCAATACTACCGGTCTCTTTGAACTGATTCAGCCACCGATTCAAAGCCTTGTCATTCAGAGGTTTTACTTGTGAGTGTAAACTTAACCGCTTATGTTGCACTGCCACAGACAATTTCAGTTAGGCTTACTAGAACACAAACTGCACCTTCTGTTGAACGGTCCACATCATGCCACATACCAACTCACAATGATAACAGTGTGAACAGCCACCCCACTCCCACTTGTGTGCATCACTGTCAGTCTCATTGTCAAAAAATACTTTGAACCTTACAGAATATTTTAAGATGACACACGTGTATATCCATTAACATTTTTTTTTATAATGATTTGTAATTTTAGCATTCTTTTTTGATGACCCCTAAATTTCTGACAGTATCTGGGCATTGTTGTACTGATATTAAGTGTGCTTACTTTTAGGTGCAGATGCCTCCTTTATGCTATTGTTTCAGAATGACTGACTATAGACTGGAATGGCTGAAGCGCAAGCTACTGAGCCTTGTAGATGAATCAGATGAACAACTGTTTGAGAACATGTTGAACATAAATAACAGAGCACTACGAAACCAAATGGAAGCTTTCTTTGATGACAAGATAGAAAGTGACCAAGACCTACACTTAAAGGTCTTCTTCCTATATAAAACATTTTATGACAAAATAGTGCAGGAAGAGGTATTGGTACCTCAGGAAGGTAATTTTTTTTCTAAGTATTATTTTATAATATAGTTTTGTATGATATTCACACTACTAATTTCGGGTTTAAAAACTTGAAAATAACTGACTTCCAAAGGCTTAATCGACTAGAGGTCCCATTTTGTTGTTCTAATCAGGAAATATTGTTTCCTGTATATAGGATGTAAATGAGATGATAACAGTTTGGAAGCATGTTCTGTAGTTCCATCTTTGACCCCTATACTTCTGACTGGAAATGCCTTATGTGAGCGGTAGAGGCCAGTACTATGCATCTAGTATTGTTAAGTAGTTACCATGACTCGTGATTACTTAATGACACAAGTCACCAATGTGATAACATTGATGTGGACCCAGGTGTGAGGTCTTAGAAGATTATTTATTAATAGGGACACTGACACATGATTTTTGCGAGAAGGGTTATACGCAGTGTAGACTTCAATATCCTTATGCTCACATGCAGTTTTACTTTGGTTGTTGACTGTATCTTTGTCAGGAAGACATTTTTGTACTATATTGGGTCAGTCAGACTTTGGTTATTCCAGTACTAAATGTCTCTGATTCATGGGCTGGCAACTAGAAAACATAGCAGTTAAAACCGTCTGGTTGTGAAAGTGGATCTGAGCTAAAGTGTTTTGAAATACAGGTACAAACAAACTCTTTCTGCGAAAATTGGGTGTCCAAATGTATTAGGTTTAGGTGAGCAGTTGATCTGGGTCATGAAAAAGTATGGAGTTGTTAGGGGAAGTAATTCTGGTTGAAAATTAAATGTTTTTTTTTAAATGAGCACGAAGATGGTTGCCAGTTGGTCATCACTTAGGTCAGGTGGACATATTAAGGTGCGTAGATAAATACAAATGGTCAAGACTAATATTAGAATATTGGAAGCTATAGGCTGTTTATGGTAAAGTGAGCACCTAGTTACTTTTTATTTCCAGCCATTTTATCCTTTAACCACATTTTAAAATAAATATTGCCATGTAAGTAATGAATACAGTGTGAATATACCACCAAACTTGGAATTTAATGTCTAAGGCTAAAATAAAATATATTTATTGACTATTATTCCAAATAAGAGGGCTTTCAAAAGTGCTCACTTTACTGTGATTAGCAATACGAAGTTACGGCCAGATTTCATACCAGGTTTGGTAATAGGACATGTCCCATTTTTCGTGGAAAGTTCCATACTGGCTTTCGTACCTGGTCAATCACATTGCAGTTTCAGAGCGTGGAGTGCTGTGGCTACTACTTGGAACAAGTTGAAAAAGAAACCAAAAAAGTCACCTCCATCTTGATGATACATCCATGAGGTTGAAACACATCTTGAAATAGATTTAAAATTCAAGAGACAAATTATATTGGCGATGACAAATTTTAATTGCTGTTTAAAACCATCCTAAGAACTTAAAACATTACCTTCACTAGGAAAAAATGATCTGTTCTATACATATCCCATATTTAATGATGGAAGTCTTTGTGTGATAAGGTAATACAGCTCGTGCTAAAGCCTTACTTTTGGGTATCAGTTCAAAACTCAGTTGGACACATTTTTTTCACCCATAAAATATTACATCCAGATAATAACTTGGTGTGTAAAGAAAAAACTACATTTTTAAATGGTTAGTAATTTTCATCAAATTTAAAAACAATACTCTGGTATTTGTAACTTCACATAATTTTCAAGAAAATAAATGAAACTACACCAGTAAGCAATGTATTGATGTAAAGGCCAACAGTAATATAGCAATGTTAAGATGTGCCAGCTAGTTTTTTTATGGCTTACGCCAGATATTGACTGATAGCAGTTATAGAATTGGGGTTTATACTATGAATGACACACTGTGCACCTACAGAGAGCGTCAA
Organism: Clitarchus hookeri; assembly: GCA_002778355.1. Classification (NCBI taxonomy): domain Eukaryota; kingdom Metazoa; phylum Arthropoda; class Insecta; order Phasmatodea; family Phasmatidae; genus Clitarchus; species Clitarchus hookeri. The sequence continues at coordinate 56,875 of NQII01002492.1, read as the reverse complement.
ATGTTAGTACGCCAACTGCTGTTGTGTAATGGGAATCTTCCATGGCGGCTAATCTAGCTGTTGGTATACCGGTTTGTGCTTCAGACCTCGTAGAAGCTTGTACAATACCAAGTATGGCAGCAGGTATCTTGTAATATTGACTTATGGGTTTGCAGACACTCAGTCTTAAAAGCATAAGGAATTGTGACCTACTCATCAGTGGGATACACCAACTAAAGTAATGTCGTAGCATGTCAAAATAATGAAAGGGAAGGTTCAATACAAGGTTGCAGATAAGCACAAAACAAAATACGTTGTAATTTCACTTGAAAAACTAACTATAGAGAATTTATATATTTCCATTTTTCTGTTTATGCTAGTGTCTCTGTCATTTGATGTAATTATTATCACGTAGCAACAGGTATTTGAAGACATTTACAGTTATAGAATGTCAAAAAATATCTTGGCAAACATTTAGGAAAAATACTCCTCAAAATATTGTTACGAGCCGGCGGTCCATTTTCTTCCCCCCTCCAACTGTTGGTCATAAGTCTCACCAGCCAATGACCTTCATGACTTACCCTTCTGATGGGTTCGACCCTTGGATGAGGAGAAGGGAAGCTAAGTTGCGCCTTTGATTGACGTTTTGTGCGTGACAGCAGCCAACACTTTTCAGAAAGTCAGGATTACGTCCTCTGGTCAGGAACCCTCTGGGCATATCCAGAAAGGGGGGCAGATTATTATAAAGAGCCCCTCTGGCAGGAGTTGTTGTTTCGAGTGTCAATGGCAGTACGTTCCAGTGAGTTTCGGTGAGCACCGATGGTGACCTTGGAGTTGCAAGCATGTTCATGGAGATATTGGCATTCTCACTGACACGTGCGGTGGTATTTATAGTTAACCCGTGTATCGGGGCAGGGGTTGGAGATAACGAGAGACTTGCCACATTGGTACAAGTAGACTGTTTTAGAGAATTAGACTACATTGTGTATATTAGCAGGACTAATTATTTGTTATATTGAATAATGGAAATAGCTACTCAGTGGTAGTTTGATGGTTTCACAGAGGAATTTAATTGATTGAATTGGAGCATATTGTGTAGTAAAATGCTTATGTGTTCTTAATGGTAGCTTGCGTAAACATAATATACTGGGCCGAAGGACCATAAAATGTTTGCACCCATGTTAACCAATGAGTTAGTCTCGTGCCATCTTGGTCTCGACTGTCTTTTTTTCCAATACAGGTTGCAACAACGAGACAACACTATTGATAGGTGCCAACATTGTATTTATTAGCAGGACTAATTATTTGTTAAATTGATTTATGGAATTATATGCTCTGTAGTAGTTTATTGATTTCATAGAGGGATGTAATTGAGCAAATTACAGCAGATAGTACAGTAAAAAACTGTATGGGTCCTTTTATTAGAATTGTAAATGAATTATGTTATTTAATTTTAGTTCCTCTTATTTTGTTAAGACCTCCATTCCCCATGAACCTGGCAATGGCCAAGTACACACAACAATATCTTTTACAGTTTTTTTAAAAATTACAGTTTTTAAAAATAATGTTTTTACTTTTTTCCTGTGGGAACTTCATATTTGCAGCACTAATGTGGCAACAGGATTGTGTCATTTGAGCACTTCACTGATTTTTAGCAGGCTGTGGTTTAGTATGAAATATAACATAAACTTGTATCAAAAATTCTCAGAATGGTTTTGGATGATTAATTCTTTCAAAATTTACTGAATTATGAATACATTTCACTCAATAGAGTTTGTTGTGAAAATTTACCTTTGTGCTTTGGTTTATTCAGCCATATGGGCATAACAATGAAATGCCATTTAAAAGACAATTTCGAAGATCACTTGTTTAGTGGAAAAAGATGTTACACTGAACAAAATTATTTATTATTTATTGTTCACAACTCACTGGATTTGTTTGCCACATGAATTGCTTGACACACTGGGGCTGTTCCGTACTGTCTGCCAACACACTGTTGCAACCACAGTGTAATGGTGAGTTGGTTTTGGTGGGCCGGTATTGCAAATGGGGCATGAGGGACATCAGCATGTTATGTTTGATGGTGAACCAAGCCAAGGCTTTCAGTGTGTTGTACAAAATGTGGTTAGCAGGCCATTACCAGAGACAAATATGAATTTATCATTGTGCATAATTATACAAGTGAGTTTTACAGGAATATGTTCATTTATTGGGAATCTCGTAAAAATGGAAAGGAGGCAATGACCTGCAACCGTAATGTTTGAAAGATTGGATATATTTTTTTTTCATGAAATGGGCAGTTTTATTTTTCAAACTCATGGTGGTGAGGTTCTTAGGACTTGTTCATACTGAGAGATTTGAAGCTATATTGTGTTTCAGAGTTCTGAAGACAATCCCTCCATGACACAAAGGCTATTTATTCGTGGAAACCACATAGCAGTTTGCTAAGCTCTTCACCATGACATTTATGCTAGAGTGCAAAGTTTCGGTGTTGGCTTTTTATGCAAATGGTCACAGAGCCTCAATTCCTACATCTTTTCCTGTTTAATTATGAGGCCATGCTCATGAAGGAGAAATAACTACCTACAGGTGAGGCCAATTCAGAATTAATAATAAGCAGAAATTCCCAACAGTGATTTACATCAATATCAGTGCTGGAATTGTCGTTGATTATCTTATTGACTTTTTTTAATGCTTCCCTGCCTCATCGGATAGGAGTGCATTTTACATTTCTTTGAGGGATGTCTCCAGAGCTCTTGCAAGAATTTCCATTAGCAGTATGGTATAACATGATACCAGCATGATGGAGCTTGACACACTTTTCTGTTGCTGTCCAAAATTAATTGAATAACCTCTTTAACAACTGGTTTGGTTGTGGTGACCCATAAGAATAGCCTCCTCAATCATCAGACTTAATGCTACTCAATTTTCCCTGTAACGTTCAATGAAATGTCTATTTTGTAAAACTTAGTACAGTCAGAAGATCATTTAGGAAAACTAGTCGCAGCAACCACGTACATCAGAGAAGTTATTTTTCTATGAATTTGGTACAAGGTGCACATTATGTAACAGAGCCGATGACCTCTACTTTGAATGGCTTTTTGAAATTGTAGCAGGCATTACAGAATTAATACACAATAAGTTAGTATCAAGTAATAATCAAACCCATTTCACCAAACAGGGGTGAATTTGTATAGTGCCATAATGCTATTTGAATAACAGTGCAAATCAAAGTGTTAGTGGCCTCTGCCACTCACATGAAGTGTTTCCAGACATACATATAATAAGAAATAAGAAAATATAATTATTCAGCACCACTGAACTTGTTCCCCACCTGTGTAACATCTCATTTACATCATGTAGTATTTAGCTATTATGAAGGCCCTAATAACTTATCTTGGGAATATTGTGGCCATACAATTATAATTTAATATTAAACATATGAAGTATTGCTGTCATGGCAAAAAATATGATAAGTTCAAAACTAAATATAAGATGTGTGTCCTTTCAATAATGAAATAATATACACGGTGTTCGAAAATTAAATGCCCAAAGTGCAGGAGGTTATTCCTTATGAAAAATAGAGTTGAAAATATACAGGACACCTTATACCTAAATGGAATATTAAAAAAGATATTAGCCTATGAAAATTGGGTTTTGAAAACATATTTTTGCAGAATGCCTTGTACAATGCCTACAAAGTCCGCAGCAAAAAGGTGACTTACGCTTCCCGTGTTGCAGAGACATATGCGTAATGCTGGCCGCCCTCGGTCTGTGCACACTGTTCGGCTTGAGGAAGTGATGATACATCAGCACATCAACGACATGCCCTCCATTAGTACACGCTCCATAGTGTGCCAAATGGGCGTGTCCCATTCAACCGTGCCGGACATACTGTGGATAAATTGCAGCCATCCCTACCGCTGGCAGAAAGTACAAGGCATTCAGCAAAAATACGTTTTCAAAACCCAATTTTCACAGGCTCATATCTCCTTTGATATTCTATTTAGGTATGTGGTGTCCTATATATTTTCGACTTTATTTTTCATAAGGAATGGCCTACCGCAGTTTGGGTGTTTAATTTCCCAACAACCTGTAGTTACATTGCCAAATGTCATTTCCTGCTGTCTTGCTCTTAGCACAACCTAAGGGGGGGTTGAACATTGTTATTCCATTGTTTCTTAGTACAAAACCTACACTCAGTGTCTTTGTATTCTACTGAAAACAAAGGCATTCGTTGGTTTTTAAACCATACCATACCAGAAGTCTCTATTTATTTATTTTGCTCTTGTTAATCTGACAGTAAACCATATGGTATCATAGTATTTAAGGGCATTTATAATTTCACCAGTTTATAATGCTGATAAAATTGTGCTCAATAGCAAACAAAGCAATTAAACCAGAGTTTCATCTAAGCCATTAAGGGTTCCAGTGAAATGACATTTATGTTAATATCAGACTTTTCAGAAGCCAGCCAGCATGTTTCTTTTGAATGAGTGTTGTTCCAAAACACCAGAAATGGGTTGGTACATCTTAATTAATTAATGTTAATTTCAGATAAAATGTTTGCGTATCTTGGAAAGAGTTAAAAAAATTCATGAAGAAATTCCCTGATAGGTGTGGTCCATTAAAAATGTAAATGCATAATTAATATTCATGATTTTTAACAGCAAATGTAAGACAAAATTATAATTATTACTGGTGGAGAGTGAGCACTAGGAGTTTTATTGTGTGGTGCGTCCCATCTTTATCTTTTAATTATGAATGGATAGATATAATATGCATTGGTTAAAATATTTTGTAAATGATCCTTTTAGAATTTTGAGTACACAGCATTTCTTACATGCAAATAATGTTTTAAATTTTTTGTAGCAATTTGTGTAAGGGATTTGAGTGGCAAGCTATATCAACAGTTTTTCTGTATGTGTTATGCATGTAATGTAGTGAGTATTTTTATCAAAGTCTTGTCAATTGTCAGAATGTAAAATATTTGTGCAGCAGTTTATTCGTGGCCTTGCTGTGTTGTATAACTATTTATGATTCGTAAACAAGCAGTGATTATACTATAATTGAGTATTTAATGAAATGTGTTAATAAAATTTAAGCAAAATTAAGTTAAAATTTTAGGTCAGTGATTAATTTGTGAGAGAACAGCTTGTTTTTCTTTGGGGTTGGAAATTTTACTTTCATAATTTTATTAGTAACTAGCGAACCGGGCCGGCTTCGCCCGGTAACAATTTAGTTTTTACAGCGATACTTTGAAAGACAAAAATGGTTACTGTGGATCATCCTTAAAAGATGAACATATGCTATCATGGAATTTTCTGTAGACCTTTTTGAGAGCTACAACTCTGTAGTACATTAATTTGATGTATCTCTTATGGTTTAGTCAGTGCAAGCCATGAAAGTGCCCTAAAATCGGTTTTTTCGACTTGATTACAAAACGGTTTGACATTTCTCTACTATCCTTACATGAAATATAAATGTATTATTATACACCAAAACGTCCCTAAAAAAATTCTTTAAATAATATTGAAAACTGCATCAAAATCCATTAAGTAGTTTAGAATTACTAAGCAAATACACAGACAGATGCGGATAAGCGACTTTGTTTTATACTGTTTAGAGATGTGCCATTTACTTGAAGTGGGATGTATGTGATTTTTTGTAGTAATCAAGACGTCGGTAGCAACAGCAAGGCTGAGTGAATCCGAGACAGATACAGCTACGCCAACTCCAAGAGTTGAAAAGAAGAAGAAGAAAAAGGGTGCAAGTGGAAAAAAAGAAAAAGTTGGCAGCCCAAAGGACGGCCCTGAGGAAAAACGGAAAGAAAGTGTGAGGAAAGGAACGGGTGTGAAGAAAGAGACACTCGAGCAAGGAAGTCCAAGGACGGAGGATGAAGGCTTCGAAGAAAGTGTCACTGACGCAGAAGTCAAAGAAATACTGTCATCAAGTTCTGAGGCTGTGGAAGGTCATCCGGGACCTGAAGCAGATGGTCAGAGTGTTGCAGGCGAGGGTGGCACAGAGACAGAGCTCGAGAAGACAGCCAATGACCTCGATGGCCTTTCAGTTCCAGAACAAAGTCCCTCCCCAGCCTCTCCTTTGACTGCTGAGGACTTGAGTGCTAGGACTGCTGCTGAGGAAGACAAGGCTGTAACAGAGACCAAGAAGAAAAAAGATAGCCCTAAAGAGGAGGGTGGCTCTAAGAAAAGCAGTGGCAAGAGGAAGATAACCCCAAAAGTCAAGCAGAAAGGGCGCAAAAGTCCTCACACATGTGAGTATCCTTAGTTTTAGATATTTACTATACAAGTTGAATCAAATTTTTAAATATATATTGATAATTTATTGTTACCATAATAATGTTAGTATAACCAATTGTGGAAAGAGGTAGGAGGTGACATTAAAAAAATGAGACAATTACAAATCATAACACCATTCTGTAATCGTTGAATTCTAATATAAAATAACAAAACAAAATATTTTAACCCATTAAATCTGCTTTAAAGAAATTGAGTTTGGTAAAATTCAATGGTTTAGTAAAAATATGTTTTCTGATAGTAAGTTGAACAGTAATGAATGTTAAGTAATTTTTCATCACCCTTTAATTCAATACAAAAATACCTCACATAAATGTGCTCACTTTTTCTGTTCATCATACCATTTTCAATAAGTTTTATAGAACTCTGATTATCAAGATTAAGATTTAGGTCAATAGATAAACCAGTAATTTCTTCAATAAATGATTTCAGGTACACGAGTTTTTGAAAAAACTCTGCTGTACTAATGTATTCACTTTTGGTGCTGGACATGGACACAATTGGGTGATGACACGAAGCTCAAGAGAGTGGACCTTTGCAATAAAATATTACGCACTCCGTAGTACTCCTTCGAGTCAGGGTCGGATTTCCCACTAGGCCCGGGCCTAGATTGGCACTTTTTGAGGATGGTATAATGTGATAGGCAAAAAAGTAAAAATATACGTTTCAGTGTTTTTTGTATAGCTTTGTGCTAGAATAAAAGGTATATCAATTCTAGAATAAATCCAATTAATGTGACTGGTAAATTTTATGAGTCAATTGTTTTATGATATTAATAAAAGTCCTTCTTGCCTCCGTACCCGGCAATGTCAGTTTCCAGTTTATATTTATCAGGGGACAGAAACTGGTATAGATGGAAAATGAGACTTTCTCGTAGATCTTCGTTGAGTTTTGGGTTTTCCAAATTTTTCTCTGCTAGCAGTTGACGAGGATTATAGTTTTTTCAATTCCCACAAAAGTTTTATTTATTGCAACACAAATAAAGGTGCTTGCGATTTACGATTAAAATGTTTTACTGATGCTGAAAACTGACTGTGGCGTGCGAAGTAGCTGCGTGCGGCCAGACACCAAAATGGAAACAAATACACTTGACAATAAATTAACACAAATAATTTAGTATATAATAATCGTATTACCAATGAGAGGTATAAAAATTATGATTATAAAAAGAGCTTACATGAATTTTATTTGAGCTCAAACATAAATGTGTTTACTGTTGAAAAAACATATAATCACCTAATTAACTTAAAAATGCTTATAGGCATGGAATCTAGAGATAATTGAAATATCAGTATTGGTGAAAGAAAAATGCTGTCTTTGGCAGTTACGCAGTGTCCTAATAGCTGTTGATTATAATGACAGAGAAAAGTGGTCCGCATAGAATGAAGGTATGGTAGATTGACTTACTTGTCTGAGCATGTCCCTACCATTTCCTTACCTTTTGCCTATAGTACTTTCAAAATTATGTGGTGGAATGGTGACATGAAGTTTGTTTAAATTTAGTTTTACAAAAAATTCTGATGATGCAGTGGTGTAGTGGCTAGATCACTCACCTTCCACTAAGGTGGGGTCAATACTGAATCTTATCATGTGGGAAAAGTGGCGGAAGTTGCAGTGGGCTGATGGATTGTCAGGGTACTCTCGTTTCTTCCAATGTTACATACCGTCTCTCCTCCACATGCACCTTACTAGTGCTGAAGACAACTATTGACCACCGCTATCTCATCAACAGATCCATGCTTTTGTATTTCAAAAATATTTATCTCATTTAAATATACCTTCATCACATTAAAACTCCGAGGAAGCGTGAAGGACTTTAAAGGCACATATTCACTGCTGTTAGCAACAAACTGCATTCAGTAAACATAGATTTAGGGCAATTCGTTATTAACAACAGTTTTCTGCATGACTCTATTGCAAATTGAAGAGAAACAGAGATATTTGACGGTTATGAATGTCTTACACGTCCTTCAGCAGCAAATAAATATACAACTTTGATGAGGGGAGAGGTGAAAAAGTAATTATTGATACATTTTTTTTTATTTGAATCATTCCTATTATATTTTAGAAAAACACTTTCATTGTAGTTTTTCTGATTTAATTTGATGTAATCAGTATAATTATGTAATAATATAAGTAAAAAAAGAAGGATTTTGACAAACTTTTGTTTCAAATCCTATTTTAGTTCTTCCTAATAGTTCTAGAAGTTGATTTTTATTTCTCAAGAGGTTCGTTATCAACATAGATGGTCAGTACGATGGTTTGTTCACTGTTAACAAATATACTAGGTTCTGACTTGATTGGTTGTCGACCTTCATTTTTTAAGAAAGTGGTTAACCTTTTGATTTACTTTAACTAAGCTTTTTTCAGTCCATATAATGGTATTTGATGCTTGCACACTTTTCCTTCATCAGAAATACCTTCTGGGATCTTCATATAAATGTCTTTATCAATTTGCCCGTGTAAGAATGCTGTTTTAATATCAAAATTCATAATGTTATAGTCTCTTGATATAGCCAGTCCAAATATAACTGTTATTGAGGAACTGCTTACAACAGGATTATAGATTGTAATGTTATGGATATGCCAGGTGTGGCCTTTGTCAAAACATCAGCTCATTTAACTCAACTCAGAGCAAAGTGACTGTAGTTTGTGGATGAAAGGTGCCAAAAAAAACGTGCGGAAATACTGTTCAACTAGGGTTTTTACTACACAATATGCAGTTCCATTATCTACATCTGCAGCACGACTCACATCCACAAACAGAAACAAAAATAGGAACGAGAATCAAGGTAGAATCACAATATTGATTTACGTCAGATCGAAAACACTTGCATCACGAGTAAATTTACATTTTTATAAAGACAGAAAAGATAACTAATTCTCTCCAAGTGCATTGACCTCACACCAGCAGAAAGAATTTAGAAGTTAGTTGTTCAAAACACAAGTTGAAAGGAAGAATTTGCGGGTGCGGCTTGTGTGGGCGATGATAGCTTCTTGCTCATTACATCTTTGACGCAGGATTACTTCGTGCCTCTTTAAGACCGTGTGCCATGCAGTGCGCTTACCCCCACAATTGCAATGAGTACAACGGGTGTCATTGTCGAAACACGCATGTGCAGTGCAGTGTAATGTAAGAATGGTGCAAGCCAGTGCAGAGTTCTTCTACCGTTCACCCCTCCCAGTGGGTTAGACCTGTCCGGCACAGGGTATGAAAAATTCATCTTCGCGCTAGAGAAAAGTAGAAGAAAGTTTTCTTATCAATATATTTTCAAAATAAATATTGCAAAAACTCAGAGCCGTTTAAAGCACATGAGAGACACACTTAGCAACACAAATTTGCCTTTTCCATTTTTCTAGCAAGTGTTTATGTTTCAAGATATTTTCATATCATAACATCACCCATATTTCATTTTTATTGTTTGTGTTTTTATTGCAAGGGTTAATTGTGCATGTGTGTTTTTGTTAATTTTTAGTGTTTTTTGAAGTATGTTGTTTGGTTTTAGGCTTTATTTTACAAAAAGTAGTTTTGGCACATCGCCACCTGCCACGCACGCAACCACGCGCTCCCGCCAGTTCAGTGAGTGTTAGAGTCTCGCAGGGGTTGGCATGTGCAGCGCCGTGCTCCGGGTACCATCACATTTTTTTCAACAATCAGTAACATGTCATAGCTTTATTTTCTCTACCCGAATATTCCTTTTTGTTTAGTACCCGGAGACGCCACCCCACCTTCCCCGGCACTAGCATTGCCCAGGGAAGCATAACTTCCATGTAAATTCCACTTTACGTGAATGCATGTTTTACAATTGAGCCCACCTGACAGGCAAAAATGGCTAGGGCCTATGCAACTTGTTCCACATGATTGCACGAGCAATGTAATTTGTGCAAAGTGAAATATACGTGTGTTAACATACCACATGTGTTATTTCTGTGCACTACCTTCTCGGCGTTTAAGGGCACAGGACCCCAACAACCTCTCTCTCAGAATATTCTCTATAAATTATTATTCGGTGAACCTAGCCAAAATTGTGTATATCCTGCTGCTTAAGGCATGTGGGTCAGTCTGAATAGGCCCATGAGGCGCATGTACGTAAGCTTCAGGTGCAAAGGGAGCCTGACCTCACCTTAATCTTTGGGATGACTCATTAATCATCATGACCGAGGCAAAAGTATGTGCAGGCGGATGATTGCATTGCCCTGAGATCACCAGCATCATTATGACAACACAAAATCCAGCATTCCCCAGCTCGCCATTGTGCCTAAAACGCAAAACTTTTCTGGTGAGTCGGCCATGTTGGGGACAGTGCGATTTCATCAGCGTCACCACACCTCCCCCTCTACCACCTTGGGACTTCGCAGCAGCAGCGGGCGGATGCACCGGCACTCAACCCCCCTGCCCGCTTCAGCACTGCTCCTACACTGAGGGAGTTATTGATAGATGCTGTGGGACATGTGCGCAGGCGTGCACACCCCTCCACCGCCGGTCAGTACACCTACTCCAAGCAGGTGCAGGGAGGGATCTGCCACGAGGGGTAGTTCGTGGCCTTGACCCCTACCGCCAATCTGGCTGCTGCGCCATGGAGTTAAAACAGTGGCAGGCCATGTACCTTCAGGAGTCCTGACACCTCTGTGTCTGCAGTGTTTCCACCCTATCCTACAAGATGTGGTGGCGAAGTACAAGCTAGGCACACACCACTGTCAATGTGATTGTAAGATGAACCCTACGATCAACCACATTGCGAGCATTCATGATGCTATGGACAGCTCCGAACAACTGCACAATTTAAACAGAGTGCAGTTAGAGAGTGAACCAAATTTGTCAGCCAACGCAAACAAAATTTTTCAAAAATTTCAACCAAAAAAAATTTACGTGTGTGAGCCTAATTTGTGCAGGACAGTGTGTACCCGCACTGAAGTGTAATGCTTGTACTCAAAAGTACTATACAGTGTGCCTATCCATGGTTGAACTTGCTACTATCAGCAGGAGAGACTTTCAATGTTATCAATGTTCGACTCTCTCAAATCAAATGAACACTTACACAGCTTACAGGAACCTGCTAACCGGACCAGGTTACCAACCCACACAGTGCCGTAGACCAATGTGTGAAGGGGGTGGAAACAAAGATGTGTTAGTGTGCACAGTGTGTGCAGCGCATGTACACAGGCAATGTTTACAACCTGGCAAGCAATTCACAGCAGTGGCCGACGCATCACCACATCTGTCACAAGCACCGAACGTGCATGTGAAAGATGTACACAATACCATGCTGCTCACTCATTTCATGCCATCTGGCCTTGTCACTAGCACCTCTTCCTCCCCTACCATCCGCTCCTTACATGTCGCCACTAGCCACCTGCAACCGCTTATTCCAGTACCGCCAATCTTTGCACACCAAATTCCCCCAGTAAACTTTTCTATGCTGAATCCTACCCACACCCCTACTCAGCCAGCTACAAGCATGTGGCCTGAAAGCAACAGAAGGCAAGCAACAACCACTGCAGCCACCTCAACTATTATGCCAGTGCAACCAGTGTTGCTACACGCTCTCGATTCCACTCACTACCCACCTTTGCGGGCCTACCTACAGAGGATCTGTCAGCATTTTTGGAGGATTGCACATCCTGTTCCAGTACTATGGCAGAGCTGTGTTGGAGCACAACTCTCTGGGGAAGCATGTTCCTGGTGGCAATCCATTAACCATTATGGACTGCGGTGGGAGGAGTTTCTGTATACTTTTCAATGCCATTGGGGAGGGGGGGAGCATTCATGTCGTTACAAGCACATAACAAGTTAATCTTGGAAGAGCAGCAACCTACAGACAACATTCATTACAAGGAAAATTCACCTCATCAAGAGTTTCCATCCATATCAACCTGAAGTGCTGGAAATGGTAACTAAAATAGTATACCCAGTGTACTGTGCCGCATTGGTATCCCTGCTCAACAGTGTGTTAGATAAATGTATGTGTGCCACTATCATCTTGGAATGAAATTCATGCCAGACGTGCTGCAATCGGGATTCAAGAGTCACGTGATGGATCCACGAGCAACAGAACAGGATAAGTCTCAAAATAAATTCCAACCTTACTCTTTCGGTCAACAAAACGACAAAATTACAGTGCAAACAACCACCCAAACTACAAATTCAGGTCAAAACTAAGTCAAAATAAACAGTGTGAGTGACAGTGCATGAGTAAAGAATGTGAAATGCGACAGAAGCAAACCACCTCCAACTTCGTGTCATTACTGTGAAGGCCATGAATATCATTGGCATAGTGTATGTCCAAACAACTTACATGTCTGCAGTAACCAAACGAACAATAGTGCAGGCAATAGTTTGGGACACGTGAAGCGGGGGTAAGGGGGCCGGATGTTTATGATACTCCAGTTTTGAGCAGCGCAACCAACTTGACACCACAACAAGCCCTAATCAATCAGGTCAGCAATAGTCACTCACAATTTATTCACATTTTGGTATTCATTAACGGTCATGCACTCATAGATACCTCCACCTCACATGATTTCGTGCAGCCTAGTTTTGTGAACTTAACAGACATTACTCCATCTGCTCACGTCATTCGCTTGGCAACAAACTAGCATACTAGTACTGCACTAGGGCAAGTAACAGTGACAGTCTGTATCCATGACCTTAAAACCATCACTACCGCAATAGTTACTACAGACATTAGGGAAGATGCTATCCGTGGTCTACCATGGTTTACAAAAGAGAATACTATTGCAGAATCCTTTACCTCAAGGAGGGACCACGGTCGCTGAGCAGTTAGCACACTTGCCTCCACCAAGGCGAACCGGGTTCAATCCCTGGCCGGGTCACGCCCGGATTTTCGCAAGTGGGAATCATGCTGGACGATGCTGCTGGTTGGCTGGTTTTCTCGAGTATCTCCCATTTCCTCTGCCCTTTCATTCCAGCGCCGCTCCATACTCAACTCGCTTCACCCTCATCTGCTCTCAAGATCTCACTGTTAAGAGTCGCCCAAATCTCTTCACTCACTTCCCTCGCTCACTCTGCCTCAAGGAATGACACACTGTCTACAACTTTGACCGGCAGCCAGTTGATGCAGTACCAATCATTACATTGGCAGGGTTGACAATAATGTTCCGCCAGAACACTAGGAAGATTTTCAGAAGCACCTCAATGAAAGATGGGATGTGTTTTCTGTGCATGATGCACTCCGCTGAACCACAGTAGCCGAACACACAATACCCTTAGTGCAAGAGTGACATATCTACACCCCACCACGCAGCTATTTACCAAACTAGGCCAAAATTATCAAACAGCAGTTTCACAAAATGTTAAGTGACGGTGTCATTGAGCCAACAAACTGTGAATTTAATTCCGCAATAACACTAGCACCCAAGAAAGACAGTATGTAGAGATTTTGTGTAGACTTTCGACCAGTGAATCAAGGGACATGCAGCGCGTTGCCACCGTACATCAATGTCAGGGATGTCCTCAGTTCGCTGGGGCAAGCCAAGATCATGTCATCTAATAACACCCAAATTAATACTGTCCAGTCCCTTGAGTTTATCCTTGCAAGGTATAACAAATTCCCAATGAGTTTTGGGCACCTCGCTACTTGGAATGCAGGTAACATCCACACCTGTGCCTATAAGAAACTAAAATTTATTTCCAAAATTTGTAATACTAATTAAAGCTCTCCACGGACTCTGCCTTCCTCTGCTAAACCAACTGAATTTAGCGAAAGGCACCCAATGAAATATTCTTGGTCTCTGGAGTAATAAAGAGCTTGATCACTTTGTGACTCACCATGCTGATCTTGAACATTTGAGACTCGGGATGTACTTGAACTTCTACAGACCATTGCCTAATGCTCCTGCTTGGAGTAGCTGAAGCACGTGGAGTCCCTGGCTGAACACTGTGAATGGTCATGCTGCCCCTTATCACAGAATTGGCATCACACTGCAGTGTGTGTAGCTCCCTGGGGTGTTGCTTTAGGAAAATGTGAACCCTTGCAGAAGCCGAAACTTGAGGTCTTGCCTATGGCTGCCGTCTTTTACACCAAACTGTTGGGCATCCTTTCTCAGCTGTGGGGTGCTCCAAACTGAGTCCTGTTAATTTCCAAAACCTCAGAACCACCTTGCTGCAAGACCCTGGACTGCTAGCTTTGCATTTCCACTTGTTTGGCCACTAAAATTGCCTCGTCCAATGATAATGAGGGCCGCAACTGAAGTGGTTCACTAGTTTTTCTGTCCTTCATACCGACCACTATTCTGTCTCTAATAAGTTTGTGTTTTAGCGGGCTATAGTCACATGTATCTGCTAAAGTGTGTAAAGGATATCAATTCGTCTACTGTTTCTGCACCCAGCATTCTGGAATTGAACTTGGATCTCCCAAATGTTATGTTTCGACATGAGTTAAAATGGTTTTCAAATGCTTGAAGTTCTTCCTCGTAACTAGCTGGCTGACATGTAATGATAAAAGCGTGGTTTCCATCACTTCCATAGCAATGGCAATGAGAAATTAAACGCTGTGGGCGGCTTCAGGTTGGAAATTCCTTTGGAATGCATTTCACAAGATATGTTATCAGGCGTGACTGTCATAATGATGCTTATATGTAGACCTACAGTGCTAGAAACGTGATCATAAAAAATGTTGCTACAACTGGGATCACTGTTGCCACCATGTTGTATCAATCAGTCCTTTATTATGTCACAGCCTCCATCACAACACAGAGTACACAATACAGCGATGCCAATCTTGCCTCTCTGAAAGTACCTTACAGAACTTATAAATTATTGAAAGAAGTGAAATGGCTAGGTCTATATTGTAGCAGTCTTTTTACCTACAGGTAAAGACCCCATACTCACTTGAAACAGAGGATCAGTAGGCCCCATTACAGTCACAATTCTGTAAACTGCACTTTATAGCACTGTATCACTTGTTAGATTTACATTGTGAGTCAAAACTAAGAAAACATAGTAAGAGTCACATTAAAACTGTATGAACAACATATATACACTTTTTTTGAGTGGATAGCAAAGACGTCTGCTATTAGTTGTTGCGCATTTGTGTAGTAACATCACATTTACAGATAACATTTTATTTCAAATGGTTGAATGAAGAGATGAAAATGTGAGAAGGAAGAAGGTATTATGTGTGAATATTTTATATGTTTGATTTTCTTCTAAAATCTAAACATGGGTGGGGAGGGATAAAATTACCTTGTTATTAGCATTTTTTGCAAAGAGAATACATTTATTGAGAGAAGTGGTTTTTTACCATTTGTAATTACTCAGTAGTTGTAGGTATGAAAAACAAGTGTTAGTAAATTAATTCCCATATTTTTTTTTCAGTGGTAGAACTAGTGACAGAACCAGACCAGTCAGCTACTGAAGAACACGAGGAACAAGAAACAGAAATTGCTTACGTTAAGGTAATAAACATGTTTTTGCAAAATGCATGTAATTTCTCAGAATGTGTTTGGCTAGTTCTGGATAAAACTCTGTAGTTTAAAATTAATGTCATTATGTTTAAATATTATAGTTAGGTGTTAAATAATTGATGTAGTGTGATTTTTAGTTTCTTCTACATTTTTTTATATATTTTTTAAAAATGTAAATCTCCTAATGTTCATGTGGTAGTATGAATTCACAAAAAATACTCTTTTTCTGCTTATTTGCAACATTTTGTGTGTTTATACATGTTTGGGGTTTTCAATACCGGTACTGTATTTCTGTGTGGCTGCTTCTGCACACAGGTAATGAATGTTGCATGTTAGTAAATGTTTAAATTGTAAATATATACTAATCATTTACATTAGTTTGTTTGTGTCTTTGATATTCTTAGGTTGTCTGTTTTCCGCCATAATACTTTTTGTGTTATTGTGTTTCATTAGTATTAAAACTCCTTTTGTTCCTATGAATGTTCTTCATGTAGATATGCATCAATTAGTATTTTTCATATGATGAAATTGCTACTATATTTATTTTCTATCAGTTAAGTTCAGTGTAATTGAATTGCTGTGTTTGAGTTTAATCTACCAAAAAGTTATTAATGAAGCTAAAATATGTTATGTAACTTAAGTTAATTAAATGAAAATAAATTTAGATATAGTAACTACAAGAAAAATTGGGAAATATCAATGCAGTATTGTAAAATATAGGAATTATTTTTATGTAGAAATAATGTTTAATGTAGGGTCTACATTGATTTTGTCAATTCACTTGAATAAATCTGTTTTGATTTGTTTTGAGAAGAGAAAACTTTTGCATAGAATGTCTAGTTTCAGTGACTGTTGTCTCACTTAAAATTATGTTGAAAAAAATAAGAGCATTTTCACAAAATCACTGTTGATATCCTTAAGTGTTCCGATCTTTCTTAGGCATGTTGAAACAAATTTGTAATCTTTCCTTTATTTGGTTTTGTTCAAAAAATCTTGACTTAATGCTGTTCCTAATGTAGGAACAAAATTAAGTCTGTTTATAGAAAGTGCACAGTGAGTGTGAAACTACTTGATGGTTGGATGTATTTAATGTTTTTTGTGTGCTGGTCACCATTCATAGTTGGTGGGTTACCATAATAGAGAAACTGTTAATGTTTCTTGCAAAATAATCTTGTTTACTGACCCAATACATAATCATTTGGTTTAAATTAATCTTTATGCCTAAGTTTGGTTGTATATTTTACATTATTTTGTGCTTAATTCCATACTTAAATTTTTAATTTACACAATAACCACATGATCAACAGTTTTTATGATAATAGCAATAACTCCATACCTAGTTTGACAGTTAGAGTCCATCCCATTATTTATTGTAGTGTCTGTTTGTGCTCATTCACAGTATACTGCAAGTGCTGCCACAGCATCTTTTTTTCGGGAAGAAAGAATGTGTTACTTTACACTCCTAAAATATAATGCAGTATACAGAACTGTAATAGTACACAGCAAAATATTCACTTTTTCCTATAATTTGTTGATGTGGTCCCTTCTTGTGTCTTGGGACTACAATTCATTTTAGCTCCACTACAGTCATCTTCCACTTACCCAGCAATATCTGCATCACTTCTGTGCACTTTCGCATGCACTAAATGGAAAGATGATGGTGCACCATGAAGGTTACACACCATGCCACTGATGTTCTTGCTGTGAATTATTCTTGAACAGCCTTAGGTGCAACTCTCATGTCAAGTTTAACTTTTATTTCTAGACATGCAAAAGTCATAAAAAAAACAGTAAAAATACCACTACAAGAAATGCTGATATGCACAAAAATTGTTAAACATGTTCACAAATGGCTCCAGAAAAGTGAATTCACGCAAAATCTGTGCCATTCAAAAATAAATGTGAAGGGCATGCTGATTTACCTACCACATATTGTTTTACATGATTCATACAGTGTTAATGTATGAAGCAGGTAAAAGCATGTAAATCAATGTGCCCTGTTTGTTCTCCAGGAAGCAGAATGGCACAGATTTTGCATGAATTCGGTATTCTTGAACTAGTTGGCAGTTGGTACAAAATCCTAGCAGTTGCAGATCTAATAAACAAAATACAGACACCTGCTATAATTATCGACATCGTCAACAAAAACACCGGAGCACTTATCTTGCGACTGAAAACGACACAAACGTTGATGACGTTATGCTGAGAAAATGTTGTGTCTCATTGGTACTGTGTAAGCAAACAAGTAGTTGTCAGTTTACAAATAAAGGCAACACACAACTTCTTTATAACCATGTGGATTATTCTGAACATTACAGTGCACCTTATTTTATTACTTATGATCAGTACCCATCCTGAAGAGCTGTTGCAGTGAAAAATGAAATAACACTGTCCATGACCCATTCAATAGCCATCAAAATACTGTGATCTAAATACTCAAAAAGACAAGGCCAAACGTAAGTAGTAGCTCAAAACTTGGACATGTTCATTCTATTTTAACAATTCCTAACTCCTGACACACTCAAGCTTCCACTCTCTGCTACCTTCTCCAGATGGATGTAAGTTTGGAACTCGGATGCTGTGGTGTTTGACCATGACCTGGAACAAGACTACTCTTGCAGGCCTGAGCTTCAACATGACCAACTGATGTCCTGTCAAACTACTTAAAAAATTCAGCAAATTTCCTCAACCACATTTTGTCATTCAAATTCCCCTAACCTTTGATGTGGTTAAATTCTTTAACCGAAAATCTCTTGAGATCATAAGTTCCACTTCCTGTGATATTTCATCTTCCCTTTTTTATTTTTAAGAATTTAAGGTATAATTTTTGCAGTATGCCATTATTTTACCGAATTTTAATGGTCATAAGAAGTTCTTGCAATGTTCTGTAATCAATTCCTTTAGTGATACCTTGTGCATTCTCACACTGTTGCAGGCTGCTTAAACTAGTTGGGTAACCTAAAAAAAATGTATGTTCTTTAAACTGATCAATTAAAAATATTTTACAGAAAGTGATTGAAAAGGTGGTTCAAGCACCAATGCTCAATGGGTTTTTTGGCGCCATAGCAGAAGACAAGATCGACCCCTTGCAGAGATACATATATGTGCTGCGATATAGTGGAGAAAAGATCCCTGATCCAGATTCATGGGAAGAAGCTATCAACATACTTACTCAGCATTTCATAATTGGTTCAATGAGAGGCTTTTTTCTGCCATCTGTGCAACATTTTATACGTAAGGTAAGTTCAGCTGACATTTTAAAGCTAGTTAAGGCCAGCCCAGTCCTTAGTTTTCCTAAAATATGAGATATGAAACTTAAAATAGAGAGCAGTTAATGATCATAACTACCGTGATGTCTGGCGGGAGGTGTAGGTTTGAAACCAGTTGCAAATATTTCAGGATGCTGTTACGCTTCAATAAATTCAGTAGTCTGATGTTCACTTCAGTATATTTATTAGGCACAACCTTATAATAATTACATTGTTACATATACAACAGAATAACTTTTAAACATTAACAGACTCTGCTCCATAGATGACCTGCATGTCATCTCAACCTACCTTCCCCCCCTGGGAACATATTACTTCACTGGGATACACAATCCATCTCAAGGTATAAGAATACATACAAACTTAACCTACATAACACTTGACATATGCAATACTTCAAAACATTTCACATTAATACATACTTCTGCAAGTGTGGCACAAACCAACCCATAATCAGGAACATCTGTTACAAATCAAGCCGCACTGGCAGATGCACAGCTCTGCCACTCCTTGTTGTTTGGTGCTGGCTTACATTAGATGATTCACCACTTAATTGCCGGGTATTGGTTGATACGTGTTGGTTTGTGACAGATTTGCTACCATGACTGCTTGACTGTTGCCTATCCTCATCTTCATGTGTTAGGAGCAGGTTGTCCTTGCATAAGTCAGTGATTACTCTTGTTTTCCTGAGATGGACTACATTACGCCTGACAATATTGCCAGGGTTAGTTTTCACAAGATATGAACAAGGACAACAACTGCATGTTCCCATGTATCCCCTTGCTTAGTCTTCATGACAACAGGTTCATTCGGATAGAAGCTTACATTGGGTCGTCTAGCTGTTTTGTTATAGTGATATTTCATTTTGTTCACCTTCGAGTCAAGAGCTTCTATTACCAACCTAGTTGTGGCAACCCTTGGCTTGAGTGTAACATGGGACATAGGTGGCTTAGTGCGAATCCTCCGGTTGAACAAGAGTTGTGCATCCCTGGAAGTGAGGTGCTACAATATTCTCTCAGAAAATTCCGAAAGTCCGTTTTTTCCTCCCTACTTTAAAAAAAATTGTTTTGCAAATCTTGACTCCAGTCTCAGCTAGACCATTGCTTTGAGGAAGATGAGGACGACTGGTATTTAGTTCTATTTCATTTTCTTTAAAATACGACAGTCACTAGAATTGAAAGGCATGTTATCTGTTGTTAACAATTTTGGAAAACCGTGTATCCTTACTTAAAACATCCTGCATTGCACTAATGACTGCAGCTGATGATGTGTTAGGCAATCTACATAGGTCCAGTCATTTGGAATACCTGTTAATCAACACTACTAAGTAGCTGCATCCCAATGCTAACAGATGTCTGCGCACACATTCTCATAGGGCAATTTGGGGGTCTGATGTGGATGTAAGGTCTGTTTGAAGTTGCTGTATCTAAATTTCTCACAAACAGGGCACTTACTGATGTGCACATCTGTGTCAGCATTAAGGGTGGGCCAATAGTACAATTGCCGTGCTTTCAATTTGGTTTTCGTCATTCCGCTATGCCCCTCATAAAGAAGACTAAGCACGTACTCCTTGAGTGCATCAGGGACTACAATCACCTAAAAACACAAGTCCCTGCTCAATGTATATGTTAGCTTTTAATTTATGATAGGTTTTAAAGTCATTTGGCAACTTATTGTAGCAGGGCCAGCCTTACTATGAAACAGAGCTACTTTTCTCAGTGTGGGATCACTAGTTGTTGCATCTTGGAATTAAGAGACCTGCCATTATGTCAGTGGTGAATGCGCGCTTACTGAATGTATTATTTCTATCATCTGAGAGTCATCCTGGACATCATCTTTAAAGTATGACCTTGACAGATGATTTGAAAAGGACATATACACATCTAAAATCTAAATAATATTTCAAGAGTTTCAGCCTTAACCGTTGAAGACGTGTGGCACCAATTTTGTGAATATCTTTACACAATAACACTGACAAATGGTATGTGATCTGTCTGCACCTGTACATGCCTGCCATATATGTAGTAGTGAAATTTGGAAGCTGCAATCTGGACTGCCAGGAACTCTTTTTTGATTTGTGAGTAGTTTCTTCACTTAATGCAAGGGCTCGAGATGCTATGTGAACAGGTTGGAGCCTGTTGGGTCCTTCCTGAAACAATGCATACCCAAGCCCTTTTTGAGGCATCATACTGACTGACCAGTTTAAGGGTAGGGTTAAAAGTGGCTAATACAGGGGCAGAAGCTACCACTAACTTAAGTTTTTCAAAAGCCTCAGCATGGCTGGGGAGCCATTGCCATTCCACACCTGAACGCAACGAATCTCTCATTGAACTTATAAGAGCGGACATATGGGGTACATAGTTATGCACATGGTTGAACATTCCTAAAGCTCGCTGTAACTCCTTTTTGTTGCTCTGTGATTTAAGAGAAATCAATGCTTTAACTCTCTCTGGGTCTGGGGACATGTCAGATTGTGAGAATATTTGGCTAACAATTTAATCTCCTAATCCTGTACTAGAGTTTGGCCTTGTTAAACTTTATTTCTAAACACCTAGCTCTTTTCATTAGTCTGATCACACATGTCTCATGCTCTTGAACAGTTTTATCAGTGTAGAGTACATCACCAAAAAAAAATACATTAGGTATGTCTCCAAAATTTTCTTCTATGGATTTTTAAAAGTTTTCAGGAGCATTAGTGATGCCATAAGGCATTCTAAAATACCTATAGCAGCCAAAAGGTATGGAGAACCCACATTTTTTTGATTATGCCTCATCTAACCTAATTTGATTGAAGCCTTCTTTTAAATCAAATACAGAATAGAATTTCTGATGAGCTAATTTTTCTGATATCTTTTCAATTGTAGGAATTGAATGAAAAAGCCTTACAATCACTTTATTAAAATTAGTGGGGTCAAGACTGACGTGAACCACGCATCCACATGTGCTCTCGTGACCACTTGCACCTCCGCAGTCACTTGCACACCACCTAGCCGACACCGGGCCGAAGTGAACACTCGGCCGCGAGTACGTCAATATGGGTCGGCTAGAACGGAACACACACGTCTTATCGTCATGTTTTACGTGACTGAAGTGACCGTCTTGCTATATTTACCTCAAGAGGTAACACTTGGGGGAAAATAACAAGCGGTCCAACACGGTGTCCCCCCGAAAGCCACAGTCACACGCTTTACTAAATTAAACTTTTCACACGACTTAAGCCCTTCAGAATCAACATTTGTAAATGTTACATAGTCTTCCTTACTCTTTACAGTACACCAGAGATCTACAATAGCTGTGACTGGGAGCATTGCACCACCCCATACTTGCGTTTTCATTGCTGTGGGTTGAACTACAAACTGCTGGTTTACTTTTCTAAAAAGTTTAATGGGCAAGACATTAATTTATTCTCCAGGGTCCAGTTTGATACTTACTTGTTTGTCTTCTATGAGAATATTTTCCCTCCACTCTGTGATACTTTGCCTGTAGTTGGACCCCTGCGGTGTACCCGCGAATACTTTTGCTGAGTCACAGCATGCTGTTAAGTCATCTGATGAAACATCCAACTTAACCTCAATTACCTTATGCACATTGCAAGCTACTGCAAAATGATTGAGCAACCCACACTTATTACATATTTTCTACATGCAGACACGGCCTAAGGTTTATGCTTCAAATGGCACTAGCGGCAGTCAGAATATTCAGAACCAGTGGGATAACTAACCCTACCACTTGAATTTTTATTTTTAACTTTGGAGTATACATTTTCGCCTGTAGTCAATCAGAAAGTGGTCAAAAGACTCTCCTTTGTCCTGATGTTGGTGAAACAGAAATTGTTCATAAATGACATTAAGTTTTGATGCAACAAAAGCAGGGAACGCTTCTTTAACTTTCTGATATAACTACCAGTTTGTCTGCATCTGGTATTATTGTAAATGTGTCAAAAAGGGTGCATCCCTTGGACCTGAGTATATTTCTTCAGCAGGGTGATTTTGATTTTGTCTGGTGAGTCATCTTGGTCCGAGGCTATCTGGTAATTGTCGAAATCCCCTTCAAAGGTGATCCAACCCTGGTATGCTGTAGGACCTTTTAAGTCAATACTGTTGGGTATATTCACAAGGTGCACTGCCATTTTGGGGTTAGAGCATAACTTCAGAAAACCAAAAATAGAGACAAAATAGTGTATGCACACACGCAACTAACAGCTTTCATACATTGCTTAGCATTTTTAAGTATTATGTCTGATACAAACAAATAGCAAAAAATTCCAGCTGAAATAAAATTCCATCACAGATAGAATTGAACTCTTCATGATACATCCACGCGACTACCCCGTGTTTTAGGTTGCTGTTACACTTCAGTAAATTTAGTAGTCTGATGTTCACTTAAGTATATTTACTACGCACAACCTAAATAATTATATTGCTACATATACAACAAAATAACTTGTAAACATTAACAGACTCTGCTCCATTGATGACCTGTGTGTCATGTCAACCTCTATCACACATAATTGACGTACAGTGTTGCCAACACACGTAATACAACAGCGAGGACATGCATGTCTTGTTCAGTTTTCTTTTCAGTGAGTATAAAAAGCTAGATGGAAACAAATGACATTTGGAATGCTCAGTTGACAACATTCCATCTCCTAGTTTCAATAAATAAGCCATGATACTGATTTCCCTGTATACTGTGTTTAGTAGGATTGGTGAGGACATGATCAGAAAATTACCAAATATTATGGCATGATCACAGGCATGTACAGGAGGTGCATATGCTCCCCCTTAATGTAAAAAGCATGCTATAAAATTATTTTGTGAAGACAATTTAGCTAGGATGTGTCACACTGTGAGAGTGAAATTATACAACAGCAATATTTTGAATTTCTAAATTTCTCACATCTTTATGAGGAAGCAGATCAATCGTAAAACACCCAAACTCCCTTTTATTGATTGAATCAAAATTAATTTAACTATTGCTATAAAAAGTGACATTAATGCATGTGGAGAGTTCTAATTTTTGCACCCAACTTAGAAGGAGGTGCTTTCTTAAGGCTGTTTTACAACCTTCTGCTCACTTATGGACATGATGGTAGATATGTATAAATTTAACTAAAGGAAACTATTGTTTTATTTCACCTAATTTTAGGATTCTTAAACATTTAGGGAATGATGCATTGTGTTATTTTTGGGTATGCATTTTGTATTGAAGATTTTACTTTGGTATTACTTATTGCAGCTTGTAAATTAACAATTTCATCACACAAGTCATTGTTGGCCACTAAAGAGTAATTGTTTTTAAAAGCATGGTATTTTTAATTTAGAGCTTTTATCTAATTTGTCTTTTCATCGTAAAATGATCTCAGCAACACTAAACTGCAAGAATAGCTAAATAATGGCAGTGGTAAGCAAGAGACAGTTTATTTGGGATGTGTGAGTTTATCACTAAATGGCCATGTGCTTCTTTTTGTATTTTAAATAGTATTTATTTGAATACAGGCTGTCACAAACCCTTCTCACATTATTTTATTATCATGGTCACAGGTCATGACAAGTATGCCAGGAGCTCCTCCATGAAATTCACAGTGAGATTTCCTTAGATCATGATAGTTGGAAGTAGCACTGCCTTGACTCTGGGCATGCTGTCTAGGAAATGGGTCTCTACCATCTGGTCAACATGCTGCCTATCTCGTCTTCAGATACCTCAAGTGATGTCAGCTGTGCTGATAAGAATTCCCACTGAATGAAATGATTGCTTATTAGAATTAAAGGGGATTTTACTCATCATCAGTTCATCTCTGCACCAACCGTGACTTTTTGTCTGTACCACAATGATTGCCTCTACTGGGACTTAGTTATGTACCTGCCTTACCTGTGTCAGTGCAAAATGGCACTCATGAGTTATAAATTGCCCCCCCAGCCCATATCTATGACATTTATGATACTGTTTGACATCACATTCTGGTACATCGGGTCTGCATTAACCAGTCACACCTGGAGCCATAACGTTCCAGCTGACTTTCCTTTGCCAGAGGTTGTCTTAACTAATCACCAGGAGCAAATGACTGGTATGGTCTGGCCTTTAACCATACATTTTATGTCCAGTGAGCTCTTCAACTGTGTGTTTGGTATTCAGGTACGTGCCTGTATTGTCACCCCACCACTGCATGGAGGATCCTTGATCTGAGGGGCTGTGGTGGCTAAACGGTTAGCCTGCTCGCCTCCCACCAAGGCGAACCGGGTTCAATCCCCGGTCGGGTCACTCCCAGATTTTCGCACGTGGGGATAGTGCCGGACGATGCCGCTGGTCGATGGGTTTTCTCTGGATCTCCCATTTTCCCCGCCCTTTCATCCCGGCGCTGGTGCATACTCACCTCAATCACTGTCATCGGCACTCAAAACCTCGTTGTTAAGAGCCGCCCAAATCTCTTACGTAAAATAAAATACAAAATTACGATATGTTTTAAATTGTACACATACACACATGAAAATATTTATTATTCTGAGACGTACACAAAGAACATTAATTTGGAACTTGCTAGGTGCAGCTCATTGTTCATAACATGATAGGCAGAGGAGAGTAAAAAGAGAGGGTGACCTGCACATAGTGTTATCTCCTTATTGCCACCACAATTCAGTTGATGTAGTGAAGAAACAGGTGAATAAGTATGGAAACAAATCATGTTACGACATCAGGTTTGTAGCTATCTTGAAATCGTGACATTCATGTGTAGGTATGTTTGCCACTGATGAAGACACAGTTTCGAGAGCGGGTGGTTTCCAAAATACAATTACATCAAGGGGACCAGATGAAGCAGCCAGGAGATGCAGCAGGACTACTGTCCTCTTCAGTAGCTGCACTGTACAAACCTTCAGACTTCTACATCCAGTCACTGCTGGCAGAGAGAGGTGACCACCACCTACCTGTACTGTCTCCAGACTCTAGTCTGCAAGCTGTGACTCCGATGAAGAGTGACCTCGTGAACAATATCAAGAAGTTCCTTGACATTGCTGAGTGGTGAGTATCAAGTTTCTCAGTAAGAACTCATGTTATTAAGTAAACCACTTGGGTTATGTGTTTACGTCGGCTGTGTAGAAATTGATGGAAAAGGTACCAACATTAATTATGTAGACCCAGTTGCCTTCTGTAACAGCAACTCTGTTGGTCTGGTCACAAACATTTTTGTATGCATTATTTTATTTGTTTATATCAGCTGTGTGCCACTCTTCACATTGACAGTTGTGTCGGAATGCTGGTGGTAAATTTTTTACTGAAACAATATCTTAAATTTTATTAAGTTGCAAATTCATTTGTTAGTATTTAAAGACCTCACCAAAATAACTTTTAACAATTATCATTCAGGTTGTTGACAAGATAAAAGTTGTTATAACTTAGGTAATTTATTTAAAGAAGGTTTTTTTGAACTTCATAAATTTAATTTGTTACATCGCAGTCTACTAACCAAGCGATGACTGAAGCATCAGCTCGACTCAGTCAATATGGAGGCATGAGAAGCAATTTCATGAATAAAGTGCCATTATAAAAAACAAATGAAACATCAGAAATTTTCCTCTGTTTTTTATTGCAGGTTATGCAGTTTCACACACTTTAAACAGCAGAAACACGAAACAGTTGAAAAACTAGCTACACAGACTATAAGAACATCATTGCAGACTCCATGAAAAATTCACACTACCAAAAAACTTGCATCGCAAGATAAATTTATGGAAGCAGGTGATCTCTTTCCCTCCTGGCACCTTATAGACCTCCAACACAGTAAAACAAATTTTGTTGAAAAGTTTATGCCTAAACGAGATGAAAAAAGAGACGTGGTTCTGGGTGTTTGCTGGTGTGGGTTAAATTGGTAACTCACGTGTTTCTTTGGTGACAGTCAGTTCTTTTCTCCAAGGTGGGGGTGGCAAGTCTTTGCAGCTAATATCACTACAGTGCTTCACCCCCACCCTTAATTTTCATTGGCTGCCGAAGGCCGTATTTTCACATTACGCCACCAAAATGCTGTAATATGGGCATCATGTGGAGTGGCTGCTATAGTTTCTTTTAACATTTCCTAATAAGGGCGTTTCTTGGTATAAAGCATCCTCCAGACACTACTGTGAACCCTGTCACATCTACTTTCCCAGGCTATTCAAACTATGCCGAAAAGAAAGTCAACTGCATTTTGTGAATGTACTCTAAAAGAAAAAACACCTTTGAACACCTAACAGTCTTTATCACTGTCGCCCGACTCAAACTGAAACTGACATTTGAAAAAGCGAACTCTCTGGAAATACATATAAAATTATTAATACTCCGAAAATGTCTGAAATACTGGAAAACTAACTATATTTCCTCACAAACAACAAAAACAAAAAAAAAATTAAAAAAATTAAAATTCCCTTAATATTATTACTATAGTTATTCCTGTCAACTTACTTATACAGAAGAGGGGATTCCTGCAGCATAAATGCTGAGGTAGGAAGCCTACCAGTGATGAACGTAGAGCACTGCTAGTTGAGACACTGTGTAAATGGCAGGTTTATGCATCAGATATTCGCTGATGTTGGAGAAATGCTTTAGAATAAATGGCTTGTGGTGAGCCATTATCAAGCCTAGTACCTGACGGGACATGGGAATTTAAAAGGTAAACTCTATTACTTCAATCTAACAGATACACCATTCTGTCCAGTGTGTGGGACTGAGGACACTGCTGGTCATGTTTTGGCAGAGTGTGCGAAGGTAGTTGAAACACACACAGAATACTAGCAAAGAATGGGTGAATTGGAATTAACCCTTTCGAAGTGTCTTCTGTAATTTGTTCAANACATTTGAAAAAGCGAACTCTCTGGAAATACATATAAAATTATTAATACTCCGAAAATGTCTGAAATACTGGAAAAGTAACTATATTTCCTCACAAACAACAAAAACAAAAAAAAAAAAATTAATATTCCCTTAATATTATTACTATAGTTATTCCTGTCAACTTACTTATACAGAAGAGGGGATTCCTGCAGCATAAATGCTGAGGTAGGAAGCCTACCAGTGATGAACGTAGAGCACTGCGAGTTGAGACACTGTGTAAATGGCAGGTTTATGCATCAGATATTCGCTGATGTTGGAGAAATGCTTTAGAATAAATGGCTTGTGGTGAGCCATTATCAAGCCTAGTACCTGACGGGACATGGGAATTTAAAATGTAAACTCTATTACTTCAATCTAACAGATACACCATTCTGTCCAGTGTGTGGGACTGAGGACACTGCTGGTCATGTTTTGGCAGAGTGTGCGAAGGTAGTTGACACACACACAGAATACTAGCAAAGAATGGGTGAATTGGAATTAACCCTTTCGAAGTGTCTTCTGTAATTTGTTCAANAACACACACAGAATACTAGCAAAGAATGGGTGAATTGGAATTAACCCTTTCGAAGTGTCTTCTGTAATTTGTTCAAGGCTGGTTTACTGTTTTTGGACAGAGTACGTCGTACAACGTAGTCAATGTTTTGAGGAGTTTGATGAATGGTATACTGTCAGGTACGAGACCATAAATTATGAAAATTAAATCTGAAATATATGGTCACNGAGGAGTTTGATGAATGGTATACTGTCAGGTACGAGACCATAAATTATGAAAATTAAATCTGAAATATATGGTCACCTACTCTGAGATGGTTGTTGAGTATGTCGTGGCTTTTCCTGCATGGGGTGTTGTGGAAAGGTGGCATTAATGGAAGTCAGGTGCATGCAGACTTGACACACTGATGGATAGCATGGAAGTGTGCAACATTGCAATTGTTCCCTCTGCTGACTCCACTGGGCAGTTAGGCTGCATGCGCTGGGTGTCTTCCTCACGCTGGGCAGCAGAGTACTGATGCATCAGATGACACTGATTCNACAGTTAGGCTGCATGCGCTGGGTGTCTTCCTCACGCTGGGCAGCAGAGTACTGATGCATCAGATGACACTGATTCTGATGTCTGTGGTTTGCTGATGAGAAGATGAGTTGTTCTGGGACCGTGGCTCTAGTTAGTTCGGGTCAGTTTTACCTGGGGGTTTGGGGAAGAAGGAGCATCACCAGGATTAGGTTGAGGTTTTAAGCTTGGGTCCACCTACCTGCTGCTGGAGAGAGCTGGCCCTAGATGATGGGCCTTCATTTGTAAGAAAATGTGGAGTGCTACATTATCTGTTCCTCCTGTTTGGCCACTCATGCTCAATCATGGACTGGGTCTAGTGACTTGGCGTAGATGGCACTGATACGAAAGTTATGCATGTTTTGGCGTGGGCTGGTTGGAGTCTTAAGGGTTATGCATTGATCAATGGAGTTCTTCACTGATGACCGGTGATCAGCTTAGGTCGGAATTACAGGGTGCCGTGGATCAAGTGGCTCAATGCTGATCTCTTTTGTTGCCCTACTGTCAACTTAAGTATAGTGACATAATAATTTCTTGCTAAGAGTAATCACTGAACAGACAAAATCACACAACTATGACTTAAAAAGATGGAAACAGATGTGTGATTTCGATGATGGATGTGGCTATTTCCATAGTGTGACATTATGAGGGATTGGTATAAGAACCCCAGCTTTGATAGAAACTTTCTGAATTGGCTTGGAATGATAAGACAAAACTGACTTCCCTCGAGGAAGGATGATGTGTTGCTGATTAATGAAAACAAATTGGCTCTACTTCGGCAATGTTTTCCCGGGTAAGCAGTTGACCTATAAAAATTGCAGGATCCAAACTGAATGGTTAAAGAATTAAAGCAGTGCTCCCAGTATACCCCAGTAGGGATTGGTTCTGGGAGGGGTGATGAGGTGAGGCCAGGCCCAGATTCGGCCGGGAAACATTGTCTCTGTGTGAGCATGCACGTGGGAGACATGGAGAGGGAGGAATGTATCTCTCTCTTTCTGTCATTTGTTCTCTCTTTATCTCTGCATGTGTGGGAGTCAAGGAGAGAGGAATGTTGCCGGTGAGAGAGTAGTAGCCAGAGGGTGGAGAAAGAGTGATTCCAGGAATGTGAGAGGAAGCGCCTTCTACCTTGTCTTCCAAGGAAATAACTGTTTGGAAATGGTGCACTTAAAAGAAAATAAAAACATGAACAGTTTTCAGTGAATAATGATAGTTACCTGTACAAATATTTTGCCACCTTGACGCACCACAGGCGACGTCGTTATCCTGATCTAGCCTTGCCACAGCTGCGGCCCCCTCCCAAGAAGTGTGTTACGGCATACATGCCACCAGCACCCCTCCTGCTGTGAAGCTAGGTCTACACCAAGCAGTGCTCCTCCCCGTGCCCAGAGGACCATCATTGAGTTGCCCAAGGCACAAAACCCCACAACCAACAAAAACCCTGTAAAGACNCTCCCCGTGCCCAGAGGACCATCATTGAGTTGCCCAAGGCACAAAACCCCACAACCAACAAAAACCCTGTAAAGACGACGGTGTCTGCTTCCTAGCGGTCTGGGTTTTTGCTCCACCAGATAGGTGAGACTTCAACCCCATCATCTCGTAGCTGCATGTTGAAACTCCTGCATGCCGTGTGTGAAATATGCTGTGGAATATTTTCCCTAGANCCCCATCATCTCGTAGCTGCATGTTGAAACTCCTGCATGCCGTGTGTGAAATATGCTGTGGAATATTTTCCCTAGAATTTGGAAGTGTAAATACAGGATGTGTAAGAGGGCTTAAGATGTGCGGGTAAATATGGTAGTTTACATGGGTCAATATCAGCTCTCCATTGGTTGATGACCGGCCAATAATGAACGTTATAAAGTACAGGGTGGAGTCCGGTGTGCTATGGACCAATAGGATGATGGTGAGCTCTAACACAGATGCCAACAGAAGCGGTCTTCTTGCAGTAGTTGATGTAGGTGACTCACTTCTAATTTGTCTTAAGTGCCAGTAAATGTGTACAGACTTCAATGTGTTAGCATTATTTAATTCGTGCTATCAATAACAGTGATATTGTGTATTAATTTGTAGCTTTTATATTCTGAAAATTCTGAAATTTTGTTTTTAAAAAACTTAATAGCACACATAGTGCTTTCTTACAACATGGAGGGAAAAACTAAGAGTAAATGGATTAAATGTTAGCTAGTTACAGTCAGCATACAAACTTTAGGTGAAATAAGGTTAATTGTTTTATATATTAGGCATACTAATGTAAATACCCAATTTGTAATGACCACCAATTTTGAAATAACAACCTGTTTTAACACAGTTAATTATATAAGATATATTTACAAACTCTTATTTTCCAGGTGTTACTATAGGGTTTCCATTTCTACTGTTCATACTACTTATTTGCAAGTCATTAGCATTTTACTGANTTTTCCAGGTGTTACTATAGGGTTTCCATTTCTACTGTTCATACTACTTATTTGCAAGTCATTAGCATTTTACTGAATTAATTTTTAATAAATATAATTGTAATGATTGAAATCGCTTATACTCCTCAGAGTGTTTGTGATTGTATAGTTGCAATAAGATACTGTATATGTTGAAATATGAACTATGTACGTGAAGTAACATTAAGAAGTAAAGGCGATATGNTTTTCCAGGTGTTACTATAGGGTTTCCATTTCTACTGTTCATACTACTTATTTGCAAGTCATTAGCATTTTACTGATTTAATTTTTAATAAATATAATTGTAATGATTGAAATCACTTATACTCCTCAGAGTGTTTGTGATTGTATTGTTGCAATAAGATACTGTATATGTTGAAATATGAACTATGTACGTGAAGTAACATTAAGAAGTAAAGGCGATATGNAGTTGCAATAAGATACTGTATATGTTGAAATATGAACTATGTACGTGAAGTAACATTAAGAAGTAAAGGCGATATGAAAGACACCAATTACAGTGGCATAATGTTCTTGTTACTGTTATCAGAATAGTGTTTAAAACAAGGTAGCTTTATGTTTAGATGTAATTCGCAGAGCAGTGTTTATTACGGCCTATATATTTCTTAACACTTAATAAAGTGATTGTTACATGCTAATGTAACATATCAGCACCATCTACTTGTGCCAATATTCTTTGTAGTTGTCATTAAGAGATAGCAATAAAAACATTTTTCATTTATTTTATGTAGCATTTTCATGCGAGTTTGTACCATTTGAGTAATATTTAAATGCTGCATTAATTTATTAGTTGTGCTTTTAAATGAACTTACTTAGTTGCTTTATAGGATGGGAAAAAAGTCAAGCATTTCCTCTTTTTTTTTTTGTGGATTATCACCAGTCAAGTTCAGGATTTTGTAAATATTTATTTGTTAATCTGGTTCATAAGTACCTAACTTGTATTTTCAGTTTCTATGATGATTAGTGACAAGTTTGTCAAGTAAAGGATTCAAAGGATTTATTAAACAGTGTATGTTTTCATGAGTATTATGTTCTAAAATGACTTGGTGACAATGCAGGGCCTTAAAGCACACAGAGGCAAGCACTCTTCTGGCTATACCAGCCATTCCAAAGCTTTTTGACCTCAGCGAAGATATAAAAATTCTAGCAAAAGATGTGGGACTGATTAAGAAATTGGAGGATGTGGTGATGACATGGGAGGAACACATCAGTGAAACCATTGATGAGAATCTGAAAAAGGTGATTGGCTTGCTTAAATCATTATATTTATTTTATTGTAAAAGATGATGAATAGAGGTTTTAAAATGTTGTGCTTTCTTTTTAAAATAATTCGTATGAAGGAATGATATAGATAAATATGAGAACACTAGTAGCATGCTAAAGTTTTCCTTTCAATTATACNATAATTCGTATGAAGGAATGATATAGATAAATATGAGAACACTAGTAGCATGCTAAAGTTTTCCTTTCAATTATACAAGGGTTGATTCAGAAGTCATGGCAACTATTGCTTATCTCCCGAAAATGACCCAACACAGGAAATGTACTATCTACAGTTGAAAGTGTACAACATGTACGTTTTAAAGGTGACACCACATGGGGCATGGATGCAGGAATGTGGCAAGGAACAAAGACAATGACTGCTTGAAATCACAGTTTAATTGACATATTCTCGTTCAAACTGTATACATTAATTTGAACGGGTACGTATCGTACGTGTACAAGCTGTTTAACATCCTTCAATGTAGTCTCTGAGGTAGTCTCCGAGCATTTCGACTAGAGGTGGCACACATTGACGGATCTCANTATCGTACGTGTACAAGCTGTTTAACATCCTTCAATGTAGTCTCTGAGGTAGTCTCCGAGCATTTCGACTAGAGGTGGCACACATTGACGGATCTCATGCAGCTGATGGTATTTCCCGTCAAACCATGGACAACCTCGGAGACCACTTTGAAGGATGTGAAACAGCCTTGTACACGTACAATATGTACCTGTTCAAATGAATTTATACATGATGCATGAGAATTAATCAACTAAATGGTGATTTCAAGCAGCCAAGTTTGTCTCTGTTCCTTCTGGACATTCCTGCATGCATACCCCATGTAGTGTCCCCTTTCAAACGTACTTGTCATACACGTTCATCTGTACATAGTACATTTCCTGTGTTGTATCATTTTTGGGAGATAAACAATAGTTGCCAAGACTTCTGAATCGGTCNCCTGTACATAGTACATTTCCTGTGTTGTATCATTTTTGGGAGATAAACAATAGTTGCCAAGACTTCTGAATCGGTCCTCGTATATTAACATAACTAATCAGCAGCTCCAATTATAATTATTCTATACATTTTTACTTCAGACTCATATTTGGGTATGCAACTATTGTCTTAGAAGTTTTCACTGTAAAAGGTTACATTGCAAATAAAATTTCCTGTTAATTTGTGTTGTTATTTATTAGTGATACTGGATTTTTATTAATATTAATATTGTAATATTTTATTTAATGCCTGTTTCTGTTTTTGTATGGTTCCGTGTACACGACACTGCTCTAACAATGAATACCAAAAATAAAGTGGGCATCTTTTGTAATGTGCTTGATGGAAATTGTCAGAATGTATAACAAAATAAAAATATACCTAGAATCAGTAGTGTAAGTTACAGTATTCAAAAAGCTGTTATTTCTACCAGTAAGCATAAAGTAACAGTGTAATTATATTTACTAGCGATGTTGGGTCACACATGATAGTAGCTGGATTGTGAGGATGGAGGAATTTGCCCTGTTCACGACATCCTGTAACTGTTCACACACTTAGCTAGGATTATGTCCAGTGGTAATAAACAATCGTGATAGATGAATGATGCCNCATCCTGTAACTGTTCGCACACTTAGCTAGGATTATGTCCAGTGGTAATAAACAATCGTGATAGATGAATGATGCCATGTGTCTCTATATTGGCTGCAGGCAGAGGTCATCAGAGTGGAGGTGGAGGAGTGTAACATCGAAGTCGGAGGGTGGGCAACTTGCAGTGGTGAAATCTTGTGCATAATGTTGGACATGATGTTGTAAATGCTTAGAGAGCTGTGAGCTTGGAGGTAATTAAGGAAAGTAGGCTCATTCTGCTTTTAGGTGAGAGATGAAGTGAATTTGGTTTTATGGTACAGCTCATAATTTCATACAGTGCTGTGCTACCTAGTCAAGCTGACATGGTAGCATTTTTCCAGGAGGTGTTTGAGGTTTTTACCTTATCGTACAAGGGGAAGGAAAAATGGAAAATAGGTTTGCTCAGTGTCATAACTCAGCAGCATGAGTTAATGTGAAAGTTTGTGCGGCCAACAACCTTATGGTTGACGTACAAATGACAAGATGCATATTTGTGGCCTAACGTGTTTACTTCTCTTTCATTGCACAGAGTTATTACTCAGTACTCACATACATCAAAGAACATGGTTCTGACGCTAGGTGCACTGGTAGTCTAAACTGTGAAAATGGTATGAAGCCAGAACATGTTTACATAATGCGCGGCACGCTATATCCCGGGGGAGAGCCACGGGAAGGCAGTGGGTCTGCCACTTGGCATGAAAAACGAAAGGTTCCATGAATTAAACCGCTATGGAAGTTATATGATTATCAGCAATAAAATGAAGGTGTCAAGGAGGTCACATGAAGGGACCTCTCGCATTGCACTTGGTCTGGTCACTGAGTCCTGACTGACATCATGGCGTCAGCTCGGGCAAGATTTTGCTAGAGTTGGCACCAGAACATGAACATGCATATTGTCCCTGAATTAAAAAACTTATTATATGATGAAATACTTGAATGCAAATAATTTACTTACTTGACAGACACAACCCTGTATTAATTATATAATGTCTTCAGAAATTACATTGGTTGGTTTGGCAAGACATGTACTCTATAACTTTAACATATATGGCTAGGCCAGTTTTGGCAGTCTGCTGTGAAAAAGAAAAGACATACATACACCGTTTTGTTAATTATGTGAATTTAATATATTGAAAAATGTTTCCTCATTTAATGCTTATGAGAAGCTTCACCACTTGGGCGAGTCCAAGTTCCCCAAGGTGTGAGGGCAAGCATGTCCAAACATGGTAATCATAAAGAAATTAAATGTGTTGGGTAATCACTATTGCCTGTACCATTTGTATTATTCACCTAATTAATTAGCCTATAATTTGGAACCACTTTTGCACCTTTTCAACCCTTCACCCTTGTACAAACACTGCGGCACTGACGTCACTGGGAGAGACACTGGACGTCGCTGTATGACTTGCCCTGGCATTACCTCCATGTGCTGGAATGCCTGACGGCAGTGGCAATTGGGGGATACTTTGCTGTTCGGCCCCAAATGTTACCTCTTTGGGCAAATAAAGCAAGATGCCCACTTAAGTCACATAATCAGAGACAGTGAGGGCAGGTGTGTTCTGATCTTGTCATCTTCTCGTGGCTGAACTCGTCTAGATAGTTGATTTTGGCACTGTGTCGTCGAGGTTGGCTGTTGGCTGTGGTTGCAAAAATAGTCACAAGAGAGCTCGTGGTCTTGTGGTCCACATGAAAGCCTTTTTTATTTACTCAGGGTGCAACTCAAACATTGGTGGGAAGCAAGTCACTAGGCTNTCAAACATTGGTGGGAAGCAAGTCACTAGGCTACAGATAATATTTAAAAGTGGAAAAGACAGTACCATAGGTACTGACAAGTTGGTACTTCAAACAGAAACATATGTAAATAATAGAACGAAAAATTTTTTCATGCAAAGGCACAGTTGCAATGTTTTTCTTGCTAAATAAACATTCTCGAATAGTGAGACGTGGCACACTATGGTTCAGCAAGTATCAGTATGTTGTTATTACTAGGGAACCTAGTCGCTAAAATGTGAATTAGCATGCAGCAGGAAATAAAAATGCTAAGATTTAGTTGTATATGTCAGAAAGGTACTCTGCAAGATATGAAGGTGCAAGAAAGTTATGTTACGTTAGAACTTGGAGGCTCCATGGATTTTGTGATGTACTGGAGGTTAAATCCCAGTGCCTTAATTCTGCACTGTTGTTTGAGGGTGGCAGGACCCTCATCACAAGAGACCTACAAAATTTGCATTATTATTTGAAGACAGAATAAACTTGAAACACCCCTGTGTTTGTATTACTCTTGTCATTGACACTCCTGGGCTGCTTTGAACCAATTGGAAACAACCAACGACAGCATAGCCCAGTCATGTCCAATCGTGAGAAAAGAAAAAACGGGTCTTCACACTTGCAAAAGCCAATAAACAAATGATGTAGATTCAAATGTGTACAGGACAGTGAAGCCTAGCATGCAGCTAGGAAGTGGTGAAAACAACAACTAAAGGAATGTTAAAATGTTTGGTGTTGGTGTGCACAGGATAACCCAACTAAAAATTATTTCCAAAAACATTCCTTATATTTTTAGATAGAAATACATTTTAACCAAAAAGGGTTAAAACCAATTTTTTCAATTTACATACAATAAATGAACCCCAACAAATACCCTATGAATAAAATATGTTTTTAAAAAACTCCTAAAAATTTACATTAAAACAAATTCACAAATTCAGATATGTAACTTTCCCCTTATTGTTCCCCCATGATGCAATGAGGAGCTTCCCCCCACAATATATTTCGGAGGTCTGTGGAATTCTGGTTTGACGCATGACGCGCACTGACAATTATTTATACACGACTTTACCTCATCTTCAAGTGTCATCACGTCACCCCATGTGGGGTTTGAACTCAGAAACGACTTGCTACCAGAGCCTACCAGCACGCCTCTAGGGGCGAGGGCACCCACAGACACGTCAGCCAAGTTCATTTTGCCTTTATGTCAGATGTCACGCCAACCCCCTACGTGTGATAGAAACCAGTCAAGGAGCCCAGCTAAGCGCCTGAGCTCACGCAGCCGATGCAACCCCGCATGACAGAGATGCCTGCTTTCGCCACGGATCGAGAGATGGTACCCGAGAGCGCAGCTCCACCAACGGGAGGAGGAACTCAGCTCTGCACCCCTGCACTATAGAGGGTCTGCGGGTAGGTGGAATACATGTCCGTGCATCGCCGCAAAACTGCAGTGCATTTTCCACAGCTCGCACCACCACCTCGTGCGCTGGAGCTCTCTGCCAACTCCAACATCTTCGCGATCTACCAGAAGCTCTTCAAGACCTTCACCAGCAACCCCCACAGAAGTCTTCAACCTCCTTCAACATGCACTACCCTTCTGGTAGTGCTACATGTGTCCCTTCTCTGGACAACAGCATCGAGTTANACCTCCTTCAACATGCACTACCCTTCTGGTAGTGCTACATGTGTCCCTTCTCTGGACAACAGCATCGAGTTAGTTAGGGTCAATAAGTACTATAGCTACCTAGCCACATCTGCTCTTGTCTAGTTTAGACCCAGGTCCCTTAAACCTCGTTTTCGTAATCTACTTCCATTTAAGTTCCTGATTAGTTAGGAGGTAGTACGGGCCACTGTATCTATTCCACACGAAATAAACACGTTTTCTATCTAACCTCCGAGTACTGATTCTAGGGTAACTTGTGTCTTTTAACCCCCGTAGACATCAGCTCACTAGGGAAAAGCAGGAGACCGCGTCATTTACAAACCCAAATGCCGAACGTAGAGTAGGACTGTGGGCTCCCTTCACCGGGCGCACGTATGTTACAAACACACTCATTAGATGGCTACCCATACTGTGCACCTGGTGTGCAGTATGGTAGAGCCACAACCACTAGAGACTCAAGGCGGCTAGTCAGCCAGTCCAACCAATTCACTCCATCCACCACGCTGAACTGTCACCGGAAGGAGTGATAGACTGGTTCTGGAGGTCTGCCCACCTTTGGACCACACCCACGTTGCTGTAGCACATCCACGGTAAACCCACTGCGCTGAACTGTCGCAGATTGGAGTAATCGGGTAGGACTCTGGTTGGCTCGGCCTTGGCTTGGCTATACACCTAGCTAGGGATCATCGTCGCCTGCTCTTCCTTCGTGGGGCTGACCTTTATGCCATACACCCATAGGAGTGGTGCGAAGTG
>NQII01002492.1:0-18291 GCA_002778355.1 Clitarchus hookeri | reverse complement strand
CTCAAGCCGCCCGCCACTTGGAGATGCCTCACCTCCCAGCTCCCTCCCCCTCCTTATTTCAGCCCCTAATCAAGACCAACGGTTGATCGCACCAGGTTATCACTGACTTCCGTCAAAGACACCACATGCCGTTAGGGATCGCGAATCCTTGGTTCCAGAGAAGCCGGACCAGCAGCCCTCAGCGGGCATGCTTCAACACCGCCAGCCACAGCGGCACCTCCGCCCAAGGACTGGGCACCAGCTCCGGCTGGCACAGCAGCCGCACCACTCTACTGGAATGCTGACATACTTCTCTGCAGAGAGGTTTCAACCACTAGGAACATGGTAGCTGGGTCTATAGAAGGATTTGTTGGAATGTGAATATACCTGCTTGAACTCGCCAACAGAACTGGCTCAAAAATAAATTGTAATTTTCATCAAAGCTGTGGTTTAGGACAAGTGTTAAGGTCACTGCAGAGAGGGCTTAAGTTTAGATTCATGNTTGTAATTTTCATCAAAGCTGTGGTTTAGGACAAGTGTTAAGGTCACTGCAGAGAGGGCTTAAGTTTAGATTCATGAGTATGATGAATAAATAGAGGGAAGTTGAGGTCAGTGGGAATGCTTATGCTGAGCATAACTATATCACTAATACGAGGCTGCTGTTGAAGCCCGCACCATATGTGACGTCTGGGAAACTAAACACTGGACATGGCTGCCTGTGAACTCCAGGTTGTGGCTGGAGGGTGATGTTGACTAGGAGAAATATCACCTAATTTCCCCATTACACATCTCTTACAGTGGTGGATCACACTGGACATAGGTGAGGTACAGTTAAATATACATGCCATACAGACAATCGAGAGCTAGGGACCAGGGTGATGACAGTGATGAGAAGGCCTTACATTGCAGTAAGGGGGAGCTTGACCATTGCTCAGTGTCTTGTCACCTCCCGTCCCCATGACTTTTGTCTTATGTAAAAGGTTGACCTTTACTGGGAGCAAACCTGAGATGTTAGGCCACTGATGAAAGAAGGAAGGTTTATGCAGGTGTTAAGGTGTGATTCCTACCAGTTGGTAAAATAGGACTACAGGTATGGATAACAGCACACTATCCATTGTAGTTGTTGCTCTACCTGCTGTATTGTTCTAGTGAACAACTTTGGGAGCCAGCACAGAATGTATGGTAGGAATGGTGAATCACCTCTTGATCCTGGTTGACCTTGTGAAAGACTCCAGGATGAGACACAGCAGTCAGCTACCAGAAGGGATGTTGGAAGCAATGCTTAACTACATTGTTATAGTACTACCTTTAAAGGCCCAAAAAATAGTAAATAGACGCCAAAAAGATTTTTACCACAAATCTTGGTTAGTACTGGCGATGCCTGCTACATGTAATTTGCATAAATTACGTGAAACTCCAGATGGTTGAATACAAAAAGTTTTTTGCTTATAGAATACAAAAAGGTCTGTTTTTACCATTTTCACAGTTGAGTTCAGTGAAGTAAAATTCTCTTGCCAAAACATTTCAGAATTGTTATGCTTACTCATAACAGAGTCTATATAAAATACCACAACAGCTGTATCAATATTGGTACACCCTTTTCTGCCCCTATTCAGGATGCCTGACAGTGAAGTTTTATACTGAAGTTTGACCACTGGTGTAGTTAATGTTAAATTGATGTATGTACAAACATACATTTGAAATGTATGTTAATACTAATTATACCAGGCACAGAATTTCTTGGTCGCTCGAGGTCAGTTGATGAGCAGCGCTCCTCCCACTAGCTGATGCCAGTAGCGTATCATGGCTGCACACTGTTGCCTAGTTTGCAGTGTTACAGTGGCCACAGCGAGTCAAGTGAAATGTTTCTCAGTTGCGCTCAAAAAATCGTAAATGATTTCATTAAAATTCAGTCTTTTGTGCAAGAGGCTCATTTTGTTGAAAAAGTAGGTGGAAATCTCAAATCTGTATCTTTAGCCTTTGTGTTTTACGCTGTTACAGAATGTGCATGAACTCACAAGTATTTTTCGAATAAAGAATATTATTATTGGTTCTTCCCTGAGAGGAACCCATATTTCGTAGGTATATCTAAATGTTTCCGCCTAGCTTTATAAGCAGATGATAACAAAGTCTTGGACTTATGCTTAGTTGACACAGATAATGTGTAGTACAACAGCTGCCTCTGGTGTTAGCNCATGATAACAAAGTCTTGGACTTATGCTTAGTTGACACAGATAATGTGTAGTACAACAGCTGCCTCTGGTGTTAGCTCTAGTCCATAGCCCAGTGGCCAGTACCGCGACGGGCTTTGAACGATCCTCGCTGTTTTTCATTTGCTTCCGTTTAAAGTTTTCATTGAAATTGTGGTGCTAAGTAAACTTTGTGCTGTCATATGCAGTTGTAAGGGAAGTTGTTAACAAACAAGGNTTTCATTGAAATTGTGGTGCTAAGTAAACTTTGTGCTGTCATATGCAGTTGTAAGGGAAGTTGTTAACAAACAAGGCCAACGTATAATCTTCAGAGTGCATTATTTTTTTACTATCAAACAATTTCGCGAAAGTATAAATGTAAACAAATCAACAATTTGACAGCAAGAGCATGTATAGCTGGTGAATGCACAATACGACTGACGTACATCTACATGTAAAGTAATATGTGTGCGTCACTTAGGAAAAAAAGATTTTTCAAGAAACTAGTTACAGATTTGAATGATTTGAACAAAAACTGTCTTTGGAGAGTGGCATTAGAATTTTACGATAATGGGGAAAGTTCCTACAAAAAATTTACATCAGCTATGCGTAAGAAAATAGGTTATATGTTTTCAGCAAGTTCCAGGACAAGATTTTTTTAAAAGTGTCAGTTTTTATTATAAGAAATCAAATGTCGGGCGAAAGTTTGTAATGTGGAAAAGAATAGCATTACAGCTGTTTGGACAGGGAAGAGGAGTTTGTGCTGCCATTACAAGCTACAACACAAAGATGAATAATTTTTTCAATGCTATTTACAACNGGACATACTTCTCTGCAGAGAGGTTTCAACCACTAGGAACATGGTAGCTGGGTCTATAGAAGGATTTGTTGGAATGCGAATATACCCGTTTGAACTCGCCAACAGAACTGGCTCAAAAATAAATTGTAATTTTCATCAAAGCTGTGGTTTAGGACAAGTGTTAAGGTCACTGCAGAGAGGGCTTAAGTTTAGATTCATTAGTATGATGAATAAATAGAGGGAAGTTGAGGTCAGTGGGAATGCTTATGCTGAGCATAACTATATCACTAATACGAGGCTGCTGTTGAAGCCAGCACCATATGTGACATCTGGGAAACTGAACACTGGACATGGCTGCCTGTGAACTCCAGGTTGTGGTTGGAGGGTGATGTTGACAAGGAGAAATATCACCTAATTTCCCCATTACACATCTCTTACAGTGGTGCATCACACTGGACATAGGTGAGGTACAGTTAAATATACATGCCATACAGACAATCGAGAGCTAGGGACCAGGGTGATGACAGTGATGAGAAGGCCTTACATTGCAGTAAGGGGGAGCTTGACCATTGCTCAGTGTCTTGTCACCTCCCTCCCGTCCCCATGACTTTTGTCTTATGTAAAAGGCTGACCTTTACTGGGAGCAAACCTGAGATGTCAGGCCACTGATGAAAGAAGGAAGGTTTATGCAGGTGTTAAGGTGTGATTCCTACCAGTTGGTAAAATAGGACTACAGGTATGGATAGCAGCACACTATCCATTGTAGTTGTTGCTCTACCGGCTGTATTGCTCTAGTAAATAATTTTGGGAGCCAGCACAGAATGTATGGTAGGGATGGTGAATCACCTCTTGATCCTGGTTTACCTTGTGAAAAACTCCAGGGTGGGACACAGCAGTCAGCTACCAGAAGGGATGTTGGAAGCGATGCTTAACTACATTGTTATAGTACTACCTTTAAAGGCCCAAAAAATAGTAAATAGACGCCAAAAAGATTTTTTACCACAAATCTTGGTTAGTACTGGCGATGCCTGCTACATGTAATTTGCATAAATTACGTGAAACTCCAGATGGTTGAATACAAAAAAGTTTTTTGCTTATAGAATACAAAAAGGTCTGTTTTTACCATTTTCACAGTTGAGTTCAGTGAAGTAAAATTCTCTTGCCAAAACATTTCAGAATTGTTATGCTTACTCATAACAGAGTGTATATAAAAATACCACAACATCTGTATCAATATTGGTACACCCTTTTCTGCCCCTATTCAGGATGCCTGACAGTGAAGTTTTATACTGAAGTTTGACCACTGGTGTTGTTAATGTTAATGGTACATTGATGTATGTACAAACATACATTTGAAATGTATGTTAATACTAATTATACCAGGCACAGAATTTCTTGGTCGCTCGAGGTCAGTCGATGAGCAGCTCTCCTCCCACTAGCTGATGCCAGTAGCGTATCATGGCTGCACACTGTTGCCTAGTTCGCAGTGTTACAGTGGCCACAGCGAGTCGAGTGAAATGTTTGTCAGTTACGCTCAAAAAATCGTAAATGATTTAATTAAAATTCAGTCTTTTGTGCAAGAGGCTCATTTTGTTGAAAAAGTAGGTGGAAATCTCAAGTCTGTATCTTTAGCCGTTTGTATTTTACGCTGTTACAGAATGTGCATGAACTCACAAGTATTTTTTGAATAAAGAATATTATTATTGGTTCTTCCCTGAGAGGAACCCATATTTCGTAAATGTTTCCGCCTAGCTTTATAAGCACATGATAACAAAGTCTTGGACTTATGCTTAGTTGACACAGATAATGTGTAGTACAACAGCTGCCTCTGGTGTTAGCTCTAGTCCATAGCCCAGTGGCCAGTACCGCGACGGGCTTTGAACGATCCTCGCTGTTTTTCATTTGCTTCCGTTTAAAGTTTTCATTGAAATTGTGGTGCTAAGTAAACTTTGTGCTGTCATATGCAGTTGTAAGGGAAGTTGTTAACAAACAAGGTCAACGTATAATCTTCAGAGTGCATTATTTTTTTACTATCAAACAATTTCGCGAAAGTATAAATGTAAACAAATCAACAATTTGACAGCAAGAGCATGTATAGCTGGTGAATGCACAATGCGACTGAAGTACATCTACATGTAAAGTAATATGTGTGCGTCACTTAGGAAAAAAAGATTTTTCAAGAAACTAGTTACAGATTTGAATGATTTGAACAAAAACTGTCTTTGGAGAGTGGCATTAGAATTTTACGATAATGGGGAAAGTTCCTACAAAAAATTTACATCAGCTATGCATAAGAAAATAGGTTATATGTTTTCAGCAAGTTCCAGGACAAGATTTTTTTCAAAGTGTCAGTTTTTATTATAAGAAATCGAATGACGGGCGAAAGTTTGTAATGTGGAAAAGAATAGCATTACAGCTGTTTGGGCAGGGAAGAGGAGTTTGTGCTGCCATTACAAGCTACAACACAAAGATGAATAATTTTTTCAATGCTATTTACAACNGCAGGGAAGAGGAGTTTGTGCTGCCATTACAAGCTACAACACAAAGATGAATAATTTTTTCAATGCTATTTACAACTGTAAATAAATTAAAACTATTTTATATGCATTTGATAGACATTATTAATATGTAAATTTAAATGTCAGAATGTTTTTACTAAGAATTTAAAATGTAGCAGTTTGTCTGCCCAGGCAGTTTCCTAATATATATAAATTTCCAAATATATCTTGTATGTGTTTTATAGATTTCGGTTTCTATTATGTTCAAATATTCCGCTTTATGTAAAGAGTTGTAATTTATATTAATATAGTTGAGATTTCATGGCATGCGTATTATGACGGGATGGGCGCTTGATAGATGTAGCAACAGGGCTTGTTACTGCTCTCCATTAGGCTGACACTGAACGACCAATAAGTTCTGCGCCTGGTATAGTGATTGTATATCACATGTGATGTAAATTTAAAATTAATTTTTGAATTAAAATATGGTTTCATTCAACTTTTCGAGAATATTTCCATTTTAATATTTTGATGGTTACTAAATCATGTTTTATTGTGCCAAAAATCTTACAGAAGCCATTAGGTCCATATCCAGTGGATGAATATGATTTGTGGCATGAGATAGAAGGTTCGTTGAGTGGTCTTGTGGAACAGTTGAAGAATCAATGCATTCAGCGTATCTTGACAGTGCTGAATATGTCAGAGTCACAAATCCCACAAGGCTTTAAACATTTTGAAGAAAAACTAGTAAAGCATCATGTAGAGGCACGTGACAATGTTAAATTTCTTTACTCTGTTTTCAGGCATTTCAAGGTGAGTGACACTCAGCAATATTTTATGCATGTTGAATGTAGTGGCATTTGTGTAGTTTGCTAAGAATATTTCATGCTAATGGATTGTTGTTGATTTATATTTTCCTGTTAAGTATCTCGTAAACAAAATTATTGGGTGAAAGTAAATTGCATGATATTTTCTTCATACAGTCGACTCTCGTTTCTACGATCCTGGGAATAGCGACCCTCTCAAAATTACAACCATTTTTGGGAACCATGAAAAAAATTCAATT
This sequence comes from Clitarchus hookeri, assembly GCA_002778355.1. Lineage (NCBI taxonomy): Eukaryota > Metazoa > Arthropoda > Insecta > Phasmatodea > Phasmatidae > Clitarchus > Clitarchus hookeri. Next base: position 11,760 of record NQII01002492.1, on the reverse strand, counting down.
AAAAAGGTTTTTTCCAATAACGACCCCTTCAAAATAACTACCCTTTTTCTGGGAACCATGAAAGGTCGTAGAATTAAGAGTTTACATTAGGGTACAAAAATGTTATGGATTTTAATAGATACTATAGGTAAAGTGTTTATTTATAAAATAATCTTGAATTTTACGAAATTTTTTGATTTACAGTAAAATATAATATGAATGCCAGTGCATGAACACTTAATGACATGAATATTAAATGAACATTTTTTTAATATGTGGTATTACCAGTCACTATCACCAGTTCATTTCACATTAGCTAGGTAGATAATGCATAATTCAAATGTTCTTTGTTTTGAAACTACTTCCATTCTGGCCACATTCTCTCTCCCCATTTAAAGTGAGATTGTGCTGCACAACCTTGTAGATTTAATATTTTTTATTTGATAAGTTTAAAACACAAATTGTTTAGGTTGCCCTGACCTAAAATTAAAAATATATATGACTAAAATATTTTTTGAGTGCTGCTTTTATTTTCAGATTCTGAAGAATTTATGTGAAATTAATTTACCTATTGTTTTGTATGTTTACTTAAAGCATCAAGCAGTACATAGTGTGACACTGACTTTAACACAGATATCAATCAGCTTTCCAAGATGCTTTTAGTGCTAGTAAAAGTCTTTCAGTTCATTACTCATATGTCCATTGTATCTGCAAGGAAGTATCTGTTTGTACTGGTATCGGTAAAAATCTGTATTGGCTCAGCACTGCCACCAACCACCTCCAACACCTACATTTTGAAAGCTTCCAGCCATTACATGCCAAGCAATCTCTGCCATATAGTCTTGTCATCAGAGATAAATGCATTTGCTCCACTCAAACTGACTTCAACAAGCAGTGTGATATAATAGCCAAAGCGTTCCTCGATAGAAGCTACCCCAGATCCCTGGTTTACAAACAGATTCAGCATGCCACTCCAACCATAGATCCTCAAACAAAGATCAGTAACTCGGATATCCCTCTGGTTGTCTCTCTTACTACGAGACCATGGACAAACTCTGCACCATTCTCAACTATGCAACTATGGACACAAAATTCTGCCTTCATCACCACTCACTCAAAACTTGTTATCCAAACCAGTCAGATTGTTCTTCAAATGACCTCCCAACCTTCGAAACAAACTGGTGCACACCAAATTGCCACCTAATGCCACAGTCAGTAATATGACCATCCCCAGGGGGTTTAATCTTTGCAATAGCTCACATTGTAGCTCTTGTGCTATGCACCAATCTTCCACCTCCTTGAGCAGCAGACTCATCAATCAGACTTATTCTATCCAGGGCAGCTACAACTGTGGAACAGAAAATCTTATCTACCAGCTACAGCATGTTCACTGCAATACAGAGTACATTAACCTTACTACCAACACTCTCAGACAGAATGAATGGCTGTAGACAGGACACCAAGCAAGCCATAGCTGGGGTAAATGTGAATTTACAGAAGAAGCCAGTTGCAGCACACACAGCATCTTGTAACCAGAACGTTTACTCCTGTTACACAACAAGAGTAGTGATGGCCATACCACCTTCCAATAATAGTGCAGAACTGTGATGCTGNACGTTTACTCCTGTTACACAACAAGAGTAGTGATGGCCATACCACCTTCCAATAATAGTGCAGAACTGTGATGCTGGCAACTGGCCTACCAATACATCACCAAATCCAGACAAACACCTGACTCAAACATAAGATAGCCCCTCAACCACATTTCAAATCTCACGCAACACCCGAGTTTGCCTCTTGGCCGCTAGGTTCACTGTTTGCCAATCACCACTCAACAGACTGCAATGTGCAACCACTCACCACCTGATGAAGCTAGCCTAGCCAATGAAATGTTGTGACCTGTGCATCCGCGTGGAAAATGTGTTCATCCGACTTTTGTGTGTGTGTGTGTCTGTCCACAAGTAACGCCCTTTGAGTCTGTCTACTTTTTATAATGTAATCAGTAGCCTAGCGGCCTATTCCCACCATATATTATTGTTTCTTGTTTATTTGAATACAATTGCTGATAATATGTCAAAAAACTGATTACAGTCCACAGTTACACAGCTAAGTGTGATAACAAGATGGCACCTCCTATGTTATTAATGAAGGATAATTATATTTATTATGTTTTCTGTCTCCTTTCGTGTAAGGGATTAACCTCACAAATTTTGCGACTGTTAATTATAGACAACTTTTATACACTTGACATCAAATAAAACGTTGCACCCACAAGAAAGCGTTGGATTGCAATGCTACTCAAAAGGATGGCAAAAGTCACCAAGAACAAGAAATGTTTACAAATTGAGACTAGTATGAGCAATATATATTGTGCTACACTTAGTCTCTCAGTATTAGGTCGAGCACCCATGTTTGCGAGCACATTCTGCCAGACGTTGAAGTATGGAGTTGTAAAAATCCTTTATGGTGCCCTGCAATAATCCTTCCCATGCAGCTTGAATATTCTCTCACAATTCCTGCAGATTTTGTGATAGTGGTGGAGTCGCAATAGAGCGGCCAATAGCATCTCCACATATTTTTAACTGGGGATAAGTCTGATGATGTGGCTGACCATAACAGAGTATCCATGGCTTCAAGGCACACTCATGAGACAGCAGTGGTCTAAGGACGAGCGTTGTTGTCTGTTGGACTAGAGCACTGGCTTGGGTATTTGCAAATGGCAGGGCCACTGTTTGTAGGACCTCATGAATGTACAGTTGAGCTGTCAAAGTGCCTATGTTGAAGACTAATGGTGACTGGGTATCGTATGAAATAGCACCCTACACCAGGACACCAAGCCTTTCACATGTGTGACACATGACAACAAACAGTTCATTTTGGTGCTTCCCAGATTGCTTCCACACTCGGGTGCATTGGTTGTTGCCATCAAGACAAAAGCAGCACTCATCACTGTATACTAGTTGCTGCCATTCTGCATGGCTTCATGAAAGCCGGTCATGACAACATTGCAATCTGTGGCGACGTTGATGTGGTGTTAAGGGCAGTCATTGTGGTGTCTACGTTAATGTAGTCCTGCGTCATGNTGCAATCTGTGGCGACGTTGATGTGGTGTTAAGGGCAGTCATTGTGGTGTCTACGTTAATGTAGTCCTGCGTCATGTAGCCATCTGCCAGTGGCACTGACACAGGATGCTGCAGGGTGCGTATCACTGCTCGCTGAACGTCCGCAATCATGGAANAGTGGCACTGACACAGGATGCTGCAGGGTGCGTATCACTGCTCGCTGAACGTCCGCAATCATGGAATTGGGACACTCTACACATGTCAGATAATCTGTCGGTTCTCCTTTGGTGTTGTGGTTCATGGTGGTTTCCCAGATCCTGTTTTTTGGTGTGTTGTGTGTGCGTGCCTTTCTCTATCCACTGGCACCTACAGTATGCTACAGTAATATCTGCATGACCAATATGGCGCACAGTACAGCAAAATTACCATCCTGCTTCCTGCAGCCCTATGATGCTACCCCTCTTGAATGTGTCAAACTGTTTTAAGTGCTGTCAAACTTGTCTTCGAGGCATTCTACACTTTGTAGGGTGTTACTGACACAACAGCACAAGTCAGAATGGAAAGTATCCACACCAGGATGATCTTATATAGTCCGGTAGGTGCAGCACCCTTGCTGATGTCATTTGTGCAGCTGTGCATGAAACATGAATCATCTGCATGTCATATCGTTAAACTTATCCACCATGTTTCATTCCTGTAAATTGTTTCCTTGTGGTTTGCAACTTTTTTGTCAATGAGTGTATTTATTTTCTCATTATTTTACCAAATTTATGATACAAGCCTTAAAAAAATATTTTAACAGTATAGGATATATGTAATGGTATAAATATGTTTCAGACTCTGAATGAAGCACAGAGTTTTGGGGAAATAAAAGAAGTCATCCCTTCTTTGATGGGTGGTCTGCACATGATCTGGATGTTGTCTGAGTATTACTCGACAGATGAGGCAATGACTAGTTTACTTGAAAGGGTTGCATACACACTCTGTCACGAAGTCTCTACCTATCTGAATGTCAACCAACTTCTCACGTATGTTTCCTCGTTTCCATTTTAATAGCATGGATATTTCAAGAAATATTTTTGTAATTCAGTCTAAGCGTATTTTCAACCAAAGTTTATATTTTGAGCTTTTGAATTGTTACAAAAATGTGTAATAAGGAATATCTGTAACCTCTATTCATGAAATATTTACAGCATGTGGGAAGCATGAAAGGTCTTAGATTAGGTTATCTCATTATAATGATTTGCTGTTCACAGAAATGAAAGAATAATTGTGTGTTGCAGGCACAGAGACTTAAGAAGTGCTTTGGAGGTGATCCGTGAAGCAAGCGAGATGCTTGCAACATGGAAGAAGTCCTACATGGACATTCGTCGTATGATTGAGCAGAGTGGGAAAGGGCAGCGCTGGGAATTTGACAAGAAAAAATTGTTCCAGAAGACAGATTTTATGGAGAATGTATGCAATCAGTTATATGAAATATTAAAGGTTTGTACAATTCTGCACTTAAAACATGCTTATAAATATAAATTGAGTATAGACCAATACTTCACATGTTCATGCATACACTTATGTATATGTGCATGCATGAATCTGTCTTTAATGTATTGAACTGTCCATAATTATTATCAGCATGCTGTCTTCCTTCAGGTGGTAAATAATGGGTAGACAGAATTTTGTACTCTTATTATACTGACGTGAACCGCACGTTCACGAGTCCTTTTTCCCACTGACTGCCGCAGTATGTCCACACCAGACGCACCACACCGACAGGCTTGTGGGCACGAGTGCATTAGTGTTTATTATTTATTCTGTTTATTTCATCAGTGTATTTGTTAATAGCATCAGTGTATAGTTAATTAATAATTTGTTTTGTCATCGGAGACAATCTGCCCAGCCACAGCCAGAGACATGTGACATTCTACATTTGGCAATGCTGTGGCTGGTGCAATGAAAACATTTAGAATAAGTATTATCATTTTTATTATGTATTTGTGTAATGGTAATTATGTTTTCTTGTGTTAATTTAGTTTATATCATTTTCCATCCCATCCCATAATCATCTTTCAGTGTATATTGTGTTTCACCGCTTCACCGCATGGCATCGGCTGCGCCTAGGCGGCGGAAGCCGGCGCACATTTCCGCCAGTATTCGCCAGCACTTGGACGAGCTCGGACGTTACGCTCTCCCACGCCGCAGAAGCCCTAGCAAGGACATCATCTGTCGAATAGTATCCAGTCGCATCCATAACATTGTAAATCATTATCATCATCTCTTTCATTATTCAACTTGCATAGTACCGAGGGGAGAGCGACGTTATTATTTATCGGGAATCAAAAGTGCATTTCGAGCTTCACATGATAAGACCACGTGGTCGCTTGTAGTTCCGGGCCATTCAGGCCACGTGTCTTCTGTATAGTTGAGTGTACATAACGGGGTAATAAATACCTTAACAACCAGCACCACTGTTTTTATTGATAATCAAGTAAGGCGTGCGAGGTGGCCCACAACCTCGGCAACGTGTGTATGACGGAGTGTTTACCAGAGCCCCTAGGCCGTCGACGAACGACCCTACATCTCATCAGCTCACCGCAGAGCTGTGGCGCCGGGCACATACCACTTCACAACTCTGGGAACACCGCGGATCAAGTTGGCTTTTTCGCCGTAGCCAAGCTTGGTCACGTCAATACCTTTCCTCTGACACCAATAGGTTTTAATATTTTAGATGTTGCCATATTTTACCAGCCTAATACCTAACTGAAAAAAGCTTGAAACCATATTTCATACCTTACCTCAAATTTAACTTTTTTATAAGAATAAATAACAGGGTCTAAGCAGTAACAATAAAAAAAAGTTTGATTAAAAAACAAGTCTTCCAACAAGTTATATCACAAATATCAAGTTGACTAATGCATGAAACAGACAGTCTACTATTAGGGTTAGCTGTCATGCCCTGCAAACCAAAATTATACATAAAAGACACCAATACAACTTTCTTCACACCGGGTCACCTGCTTAATGCAGGTGTGATAACCGTATTTGTGTGTTAACTTTGTTAGCCAGCCCTTTCCATCTCTTCACTACAGTATTAGAAGTAGTAGTCGGTGGGATTCAAAACCATATGTTAAATTCTTTAAAGTTCTGTCAGTGATAGGGTGTGTCAGCTCTTTGCAATGAGAGTAACAGTGCTTGCCTCGAGCACCGAGCACATGGGAAAAGAGAGCTTGAGAGCTTGTTGTCTGGGACGTGTATCATGTTCTCACCTGCTGAATAAAGGGCAGTTTGTAAGATCTTATTTTTAAAAAATAACAGCATTGATCACTAGTTTCATTTTATGACATTTATGGTCAAATAAAGAAAATATTCATGATCATCATCTTCATTTTTAAGGCATTTACCAACCAAATTCATCTCTTTTCTGAGCTTGCCCTATACCAAACAGGTTAGTACATATATCACTGACAGTGTAAGCAGTGCAAGGAGGGGTTTTGTGGCTGGAACTGGGATTTGTCACAATTAAGTATCCCTTTCTCACCCAGGACTGCATAGAAAAACACCTCATTTTACCTGCATGTCGTACCTACCCCCACACAACGGTCCCTTCAGTAGTCAGTTTGAACCGTCTGTAGGAGAATNAAAAAAATTTTTTTTTTTTTTTTTTTTTTTTTTACTAATGATAAAGAGCCAAGTAAAAGTACAGGGATATGAAACATGACAGTCTTCTGTTCACACATGTATATATTTACACAACAATGTATACACAAAATTTGGAAAATTTTGTGACTGGTGATGCAACAGGTGCCATAGAACAAAATGATTCATCGAACTAAGTTATACTAGTTTGCACATAACAGGACTAGAGTGTATATTAATAAAATAATGTTTGTTATGAGGTAAAACAAACTTGAAACTATGTGGGNTCACATAACAGGACTAGAGTGTATATTAATAAAATAATGTTTGTTATGAGGTAAAACAAACTTGAAACTATGTGGGAATGAAAAATATAACATTCTAGGCATCTCACCACTCTGAAATTTGCTGATCAATTGAACAGGGTCAGGAACAGGTCAGAGTCTGGGAAAAAATAAGTACAAGTACTTTTTTCAATTCTGGAATGTGTTCTGTCACAGTTCTGACATGGCCCTGACATCTGCTAGAGATGTGTGAAAAGGTGCATTCATTTATGTTGTATAAGTCAGATCAGGGCACTGTCTTCTGGATGGCGCCTGCCGTGGACCCAGTTCTGAACTGGTCATGGTATGTTTGGTCGGACCTTTTATTTGTTACCTTTTCATTGCGGCTACAACTGGACCCCTATATATCCATCTCATCATCTGAAGTTCCACAAAGATGATAGTAGGACTCTAGGGTAGCACACACCTACAGGTATTGTTGAAAGTGCAAAAACATTTCAAATTTAATGTCTATATATATGCACACAGTCTTGAGATAGAACTATTCCAGACCACCTTTCAGAAGGCGTAGTATCCATCTTCTATCATTACCTTTCAGCAGTACACCTACCACTATTAGCAGAAGTAACAGTGGACAGAAAATTTGAATGTGGTGTTATACTACCAGCTAGAACTTCAACAACCCTCATTTTACAGTTTAAACAATAGCACAATGATCAAGCACCTCTTGATTTNTACTACCAGCTAGAACTTCAACAACCCTCATTTTACAGTTTAAACAATAGCACAATGATCAAGCACCTCTTGATTTCGTGAGGAATTCAGCAACAGTTTGATTCACTATAGAGCATTATATTTTTTGAAGTGTTTGAATTGCATAGGCAGAGTCAAGATTACAGGAAAAACTGATCTCTGTCTTGGAGGAATGTTGCAAATGTATGTGGTACATTATGATAAATGTGACTATAGTTATAGATTGTTATAAATGTGACTATAGTTATATTTAAAATGAAATAGGTAATGTAGTTATATTTAATAAAATGAGTTACTTAATGTAGCTTTGTTTAAAATGAATTACTCAGTGTAGTTAATTTTAAATTAATTACTTAATGTGGTAAATTTAAAATGTATTACCAGAGTTTTTTTTTTGTTTTCCTAAAATGTAATGTTAAAAAATCTAAGAAGCAATGATTGGACTGTTTGGTGTTTAGTATATCTTTGTTGTCATCCAAGGTGGTCTGAATGTTCTGACCACACGTCTGCCACACTACGTGTAAGAGGTGCACTTAATACTCGGGTGCCAGTTAGCCTCTATCAACTAACACAAATATGAATATGAACGTGAGTTCTCAGGGTGGCATGGAACATTTGGCGAGTGTGGCTGGCAGGCATGAGCAACGAACTATAGAGGTCTCACCTATGTTTTTGCAACCTGCAGTGCTGCTGTTAGGGTCACATTACACACCCATAGAGAACGGACTTACACTTCTACGAAGTAAGGATGCGTGCACTGATACTTTGTTACCAGTTTTATTGTCTGTAACCGCCACGTGGTACATAATACAAAACTTAGTCCGATGAGAAATACATCACCCTTTTAAAACTGAAAACATTACTGATGCTACCAGTATACGGTTATGCCCCCCAGTATTAAACAAAGTTTGAGTCCTTTGCAATCTTTGCTGGCCGGGATGTAGGTGGATTGAAACTTCGGAGTCAGCTGGTGCTGTATGTCTACCAACACGTGGCCAACTGGGGGCTCCACGGATCAGACCGAAAATCTAAACAAGCAAGTCTGTGAGTGGTGTGGGCATGTGTGGGGGCAACGAAAAAAGGTTCCAGAAAATAATTAAAGGCAGCCAGAAACTGAAATAATCAGTTAGCGCAACTTGAGATACAGGCCCCCTTGGGAGACATATCCATCCCTCAATGCTGCTGCTTCAAGATTGCCAACATTGCAGTCTAAAGGGAACCTCTCCAGGTATGTCTCCAGCCATTACACAAAACATCCAGAACCATAGCAAAACTGAAATGGTGAAATTCTAAATCTTTGACATAGAACAAAACAAAATAACCACTTCCTTGTGTTAAACACCATTGCAAAATTAAAAGTACTTTGAATTGTCTTAGCCTGGGGGGCTGAGAGTATGTGACGTCGCCATTTTGAGGGTTTGAGAGTTTCCCGTACAGATCTCCTATACTGCACCCATGCCCTTGCACGCACGGTTACACATGCACTTGGGGTTTGGGGTGCCCTCCAGGCGCTTCTGGGTAACTGCCAGGACTGGGTTAGAAATGAGGGGTGGAGTTTCGACAATACTGTGATCAAATAAATTCAACTGTTACTTTTAAGAAAAAACTCAAGTCAATAGACTGTACAGGAAATGAGGTTTAAAAAATAATACGTGCACATGAAAAATTAAAAAGTGTTAATTGTTTTATAAAATATTTTTTTTGCATTTGTCATGGGTGCAGTTATTGACAATATTACGTCTGTACATTTTGTATAATCTTTAATTTTTCATATTTTATGCAGCAGTGATTTTACTGTCATATTTTAGAGTCTGTACCAAATTATCATTTTTTACTATATTTTTCTAGAATTTTACTTTAAATTTTCAACATAAATGCAGGTTACTCTCCATTTTGAAAACATCTTTGGGCCAGAGTTAAAGGCAATTGTCACCTTCACTTCTCAAATTGACACTGCTGCAAAGAAAGTGAAGGATTTGCTGCAGCCAATATTGACGGCAGACTTTGATGTCTTTGAGGAAGAAAATGAAGAGAGTTGGCAAGCACTCGTGACACAGTTCAACAAGCAAGTGGAAGTGCTGGAGAGTGAAGCTATGTGGTTCATTGATGATTCTTTCAAGATCCTCAGGTAACAGCACTGTGTAATTTTCTTAGTATTTTAGGTGTTTCTGTTTCATTGTTACCTTACAAGTACAAGAGACAAAATAATAATTGAAGGAGATATGAGAATGTCAGGGAAGAAAGTCTAAATCATGCATTGCAGACACTTGTTTAAGTAGCGTACCATTAATGAAATTGACATTTTAATAGTATAGTTTCTGTCGCCACTGCAGGTTCTACAAAATGCAGAGAAAGTTTCTATTGAAAAAGGAAATTATTAACATTTTGTTATCAAACGGTATGTGTTCTCACCCCAAGGAGGATATCAGGAAAATTTGAATGACTGCAGTCTGTAAAATACAATTAGTTAGAGAATCATTTTTTGTGTAATTTGCAATTTCCATTCTAAGCAAACATTATGCTTCTTTGTTGTGAGCCTACTCACATTTCAGTTATTATATCAAGATACAAATTTATCATAAAGAGTGCATGTTGAAAATAAATATTATTGTTATGAATATCTGCTAAGAAATGTATCATCCCTAATTAACATTGCGTGATTTATTCCACATGAATTTGCTTAAAATTAAGAGTATTTTTAATTTAGAAAATATATGTATATGTGATTTCATTGTATTATGTATTTTAAATATTATATAAAGAATATTTCTATATAAGGATTGTGATAGGGATAGAGTTAATCCAGTTTTTTTTTCCTTTGACTGTATTTTTATAACCTTTCCCCATCATTTCTTGATTTTATTTCTCATCCTTTTTTGACATTACCTTATCTTTGTTTTAATATTAGTACATTTTGTTTTGTAATTTTTTGTTACTACCATATTTTTTTCACCATATATACCAGCTATAGCCTTGAACTATAGTTAGTTATCTCATATTCAAGGCCACTTTCTTTCATCTATATGTACTATCATGAAAATCTACCTGTGTTCATCAATGTTATGCATCCCAAAAAAATTAACAACTTTGCTAGTTCCAAAATAAATGACACCAACAGAAAATTAAAAAAAAATTCTGACATGCCACAGGCGACGCTCTTACTCCATGTAGCCGTTGCCACAGTTGCGCCCCTCTAAGCAAGAATCATTACGTAGTTTGACACTACATATTACACGTCTTATGAGAGTCCATCTAGCCACATGTGCTGCTGCCACCTGCATCCAGACAACCCGCTTAGCAGCAGCGCACCCTAGTCTCGCAGATGCATATCTTCAACCCTTCCTGCTGCCCGCCACTGGTGATCACAAACACGCAACTCAGCCACACAGAGGGGTGGCTTGCTCTCTCTCCTTTCATGCTTCTCCTCCCTCGCTTGCCTCAGAGTGGTCTGTATATAAAGGGCTTCCCGCTGCCTAAATGGCTTCTCTGTTCACCGGCCGGTCTTTCATCCACAACTCAACGCTTCTGGTCCACTATCTAGCTCCTACCATGCTGTTCCCTTGGGAACTTAGGGTCTGCCCTTCAGGCGTCCACTAGAGTACAGGTTGAAGTGTGTCTTGTAATTTTGGCTTGCCAATAAACAAGCTCATTCAATATGGGTAACACAGTTATTTCTCTCAGCTCACTTTGTTTCCGAACTTGAAAACCAGCTTTCTTCCTCTTTCTCTCCGATTCCAAAATTTATCTTCTGAGGGAAGGCATGGACTTACACCCTCTCCCCTTCAGGCTGTTGTGGTTATTCCAGCACTCTGCTCCGATGGTGGCGACGATGTACAGCGAACAGGCGACTTTGCCAGTCTTCACAGAGAACAGAGTGTGGGATCTTCTGCCTATGTGGTAGTGCGAACAGGCTGCACCTCTTGCATGATCTTTGATGAGAGGGCAGAGGTGGCCCTGATAGGGGCAAAAGCTCGTGGACCTTCCATGGGACTACTGTGTGTAGCGTTCAAGCCATTCTACCAGAATACCAGGGAAGGAGCTGCAAGCTCGTC
>NQII01002491.1:300866-343111 GCA_002778355.1 Clitarchus hookeri | reverse complement strand
GACGTAGTAGGTAGGGGATGGGTTTGAAGGCCACTAAGGGCTGCAATGCAATGCCATGATGAGTCCACACACACTCATGCGATGTCAGATCAAAACTGACACATGTCTGGGCACTGCCAAGATGTAACGTTATAGTGCTGCTTCATTCTTTTACCGTCAGATACTGCCATATCTTGCTTTTAGGATGGCAGCTTACATATATATACTTATATATATACAATGTTTTATAATGTTTATTTGCCCCAGTTTAGTCAGTGTGTCGAGGTTAGAATCACTCAAAATAACACATATAACAAGGAAACTGCTAAAACCAAACATACCGCACCTATTTCAATTAAAGAGCACCCCGAAACTATAAATCCATGAGACGTTGTATAGTGTGGTACTTTGATGGGCTACATTGCTCACAGCAGAGAACTGGTTCCATGCGCCTATGAGACACTATCACAAGTGGAGAGATTTGGGCGGCTATTAACCACGAGGTCTTGAGATTCGATGAGGGTGAAGAGAAGTAAGTATGAAGCAACGCCGGAATGCAAGGGGACGAGAAACGGAAGATTCCAGAGAAAACCCGCCGACCAGCGGCATCGTCCGGCACGATTCCCACACGCCAAAGTCCGCGAGTGACACCGTCGGGATACGAAACACGGTTCGCCTCGGTGGGAGGCGAGCTGTCTAACCACTGCTCCACGGCAGCCCGCTGTTGCGATTGGGTGTGCAAAGCGGGGCCAGTCAGTGACGTTGTCAGCACTACGTTTGCGCTGATGCTACGGTTATCGTCACCTATGTCTCGGACCTCCTGTTCATAGCGACAATGTTTGTGCGCAGGATAGACATCAACATTCTACGTGCACACAAGCAGGTATCCGTTGGCTATTGGCTGTGTGTGTGTGTCTGTGCGAGGGTGCATTCTCTATTTGACTGGGCCTGTCAGAATTAAGTTACGAGCGATGAAATTCCGTGATTGGCTGGCACACGCCTCAGACGCGTGAGAGTTCAAATCATGCAAGTTCCCGGTGGAACCGGCGCTGGCCTCTCCAAACCTCCCCTCCTTGTGTCCGATACATATTAAGAAGTTATACCAGAAGCTCTTCTTTCTACTGTACGTTAATCTCCCACAAACAAAAACATAAATCGGCCCTTTTGTATCGCAGGGTAACACCGGGAACTTGCGTTTCTGAAATCCGCCATGCTGGGCCGAACAGAATCTAATTGGAAAACCTAGTGATTTTAATCATACATACCTATCGCGTACTGCGCGAGTCCTTCTTTCACGTGAAATTAAGCATGGTGGCACACCCTTAGCACAAACACGGCCCAGTGCGCTCGAACAACCACAACATAGTTTCTGATCTAACCGGTTTTCCAGTACAACTAGTCCTGGAACATTTTCGCGAAAACACGCGCCTCTACCTATGGCCATTGAATACTTAGAAATACAGCATTCATCAAACACTTTCTTATTTGCAACGTTGGAAATCGCTCATTAATGTGTGAATGAAAGGGTTTTACCCCGTTCAACCTCCGTGTCGACCATCGTAAACATGTTGCGCGCGAGTGACATTTATGGCCGGTGTCGTACAAGATGGAACCAGCGCAGAGTACTCAACAATACAGACGTGAAATATGCGCGTTTTCCACGAACTCCTGCCGCACACGCCATGAAAATTGGCGTCACTTGCCACCAACATGGCGGGAAGCCGTTCGCATATCCAGCGCCTGATGATTTAATTGCCAGATGGAAGCTGAGACAGTAGAGTACGCTTCGCAGCAGGCAGGAGGCAATCAAACACCAGGCCTGCTTAGAGCCTTTTCACAGATAATTAGATAATAGGTACGCCCTCATCAAAGGAACAGTCACGCCATTTCACTTCTAGATACCACCTTATCTTGTAGCTGTGCAGCTGCGAGCAAAAATCCAGTCATAATATTTTTAGCTTTATTTTTTTCGCATCGATTTTTCACATTTTACATCTTTCGTCTCTGCGTGTATACTTCGTTTTTCTTCACCGACCCTCTCACTGGAACGCTTTCAGCTTATCTCCATTTTTTTTTAGGATGAAGCTTGTAAGTGGNTTTTTCTTCACCGACCCTCTCACTGGAACGCTTTCAGCTTATCTCCATTTTTTTTTAGGATGAAGCTTGTAAGTGGGAAATATTCTCCGCTCCGTTATCGGCAGCGTCAGAACTACACTGTAAAAATTGTTTGTACGTATTGCAAACTATTTCGTGCAAAACTGGTTGCCAAATTTTTTTTTCTGTAACACCGCAAGTGAAATACTGTGTTTTTAGAGCACAGCGATGTGTGAAACACGCTAATCGTGTTATTAAACTCCATATTTTATTACACATTAAGCATACGGTAATGGCCTGTTAACATAAACACAAGCTTTATACAATCATTTAAAAGAATTTTAAAAAAATTGTTTACACAATTTAAATCTGAATTAAAGATTGCAATCAGTAGAATAAATGTTACGTTAATGTGCTGTTGTGTACTAGCAAACGAGCCGAATGCGCCGGTATTTTACTGTCATGCCAGTGCAATTCGCATGGAGTCTGTAGAAATCACTGCTTAGTACCTGCAAACTGGAATGATCACTAAAATCTTTCTGTTTCAAGTGGAGCGATTTCAACAGATGTTGCAGTAAAATTCGCTCATAAAGAGTAGGTTCGACCATTTCGGTTTATAGGCTCGTGCAGAGAGGCCGCAGACTGCTCGCCTCCCACCCAGGCGAACCGGGTTCGATCCCCGGCCGGGTCACTCCCGGATTTTCGCACGTGAGATCGTGCCGGACGATGCCGCTGGTCGGCGTGTTTCCTCGGGGATCTCCCGTTTCAACCCGCCCTTTCATTCCTACGCTGCTCCGAACTCACCTCGACCACCCTCATCGGCTCTCAAGACCTCGCTGTTGAGAGCCATCCAACTCTCTTAACTCAACCGATACTCTTGTAGCATAACAGTTCCAATTTCGGCAAATAGCTTCCAAAAAAGTACATTTTGCAAAAATACAAACTTTTTTTGACTTTGTATACTGACGGGGCGATCGTAGCTGCAGCACTCTCTTCGTTCGCTGTTCATCTGTAATTTCTTCCACCCAACCTCCCTTCCAGTCGAACTCTCCCCGGCGGAGATGAGCCCCCGAACTAATCGGTGTGAAGCGAGTTATCGCGAGCTGCCGCTAATATCTCGCTGTGGAAATAAGTGGCGAAGTTTGCAAACTTGCGCGGAAATAAAGACCCGCCGCCGGAACGCCAATCCTGCCTGCCCCAAATCTTCCACCGTACCCGATATCCCACTTCCACCCTTCTTACATACACACGGAGATCGCCGTGGATAAAATGAGACCGGAGAGAAAGACAATTTCAGCTATATGACTCGGAAAACGGCCAAAGAGAAAACTTTTGTCTACTGGTATACATATACGGTGTAACCTGAGATTTTCAGTTTTTCGTATTATTCTCTCAAGGATATCTCATAGCTAGGAGCGTATTTTTACCGCGAAAACATTTAACGACAATTTTTACTACGATCCACTTTCGTGATTGGATGTTTATAATAAAATGTTACACATCTCAGCTGTCTGCACGCATGCAGTGGTAGAGTAACTTAATTCTGACTGGACCAGTTACGTAAGACAACGTCTTCTTGCAAAGACAAGAGAGCAGGTGGTCTTAATAATGGTTTATTAGTGCCAGCACTGTATACGTATTAGTGTCATAATAGTTCAGTCTCAGAGTAAATAATTACACAGACACGAACAAACATTTAACAAACAGCGTCTTCTTACCTGTTTTTTTTTCAGTTTCTTAGTCTCAGAAAAATTTTAACTGTAAGTGCAACATTGGTAGTTTAACAAACTCCTCATCGCCTCTATGATACAGTCACTAAACTGGCAGGTAATATTTCCGTAGTGCGACAACGGCCGCGGATTCTTGAAAAAGTTCGGTACCTGCAATCTAGGAGTTATCCATTTTTCACTCCAAGTAGTGACTGAAAAATTACACAAATTAATTTTAGGACAAGCTAAACTATAAACACACTTGCATTTCTGTTATGTTCAATTGGGTCACAATTTATTGTTAGTAGGGGCAGGTGTTTTTTAACGAAAATATTTATGGCCATGCAAGACTTCAATATCCTATATCCATAACCACAACTTCCTTTTGTTATTGATAAGGGCCAGTGACTTTTCGCGTAAAAATCGGAGCACGTGGTAGACTTCAATACTATATACACACCTCAGCTGTTGTTATAACTCCATTGGCTGCCGGTGCCGTGTCCGTCTTTGACCAAGCCATTCAGGACTAAGTAACTCCGACACTGAACCTTCGTGATTTGTGCGCAAACGGTTAACACGAGCCAGAATATTTTCTAGCCAATCAAAGGAGCTGGACGACCCTACAGTGCTTTGGACTGTATCTCGTCTCGAAATCTTTTCGCGAAATATCACTGCCCCTAGTGATAATGGATACAACTGGCACTGCAACTTGTAAGACGTGAAAAANGAATCTTTTCGCGAAATATCACTGCCCCTAGTGATAATGGATACAACTGGCACTGCAACTTGTAAGACGTGAAAAAGTATACTCGAGCTAATGGGTTAAGGGGTTAGGATAGAATAAACTCGTTCATCGTTGTTGACCACGTGACTTTGAAAATTGTGTTGCTTTGGGGTATGTCAATGTTTGGTACATGTGCAGAAGACGAATAAGTGGTCTACCTCATCTTTAGTCAATGTCGTATACCCGACCGAACGAGACCACGTTTATTTCAATAGTGTTATTAACCAGAAAAAATATAATGTTGGAAATGAACACCTTGCAAAGTCTATATCACCTTTTCCGTCCTGGTACGCCATCAATAGGGACACCCGAATTTCGTGAAAAGATTCCAAGACTTGTTGTATTTCATAGCACCTAAGGCCAGATCCAATTTCGTGATAGGATCATCTAGGTGTAACGTGTATTATATGTCTGCCCGCGAATCACAGATGTACAGAATCCAANAATTTCGTGATAGGATCATCTAGGTGTAACGTGTATTATATGTCTGCCCGCGAATCACAGATGTACAGAATCCAAGTCAACTCATTCTGATTGATGCGCCAGGAACGAAAATATCTCCTCACAAAGACACACCGCCAATAAGTATAAAAAAAAAACCTGCTGTTATGCCCGCAGGGCATTGCAATCTCGCACACACTGAAACCTTTTCGCGAAATTCGGGTGTCCCTACCAGTAAATAGGATAATGTAAAAATATATTCACCTTAAAAAAATATCACGCAAGACTATTACTATAATTATTATGGTAGTTCACAGTACTAAATTATTGTTATTGATTTTATGAACATCCATTTCAGCCACGAAAGTTGTAATTTTGCTAACTAAAACGGACATAAAATTATTAAGAATATTTGTTAACATTAGTTCTAATACTTAGGGGCAGTGATATTTCGCGAAAAGATTTCGAGACAAGATACAGTCCAAAGCACTGTAGGGTCATCCAGCTTCTTTGATTGGATAGAAAATGTTCTGGCCAGTACTAACCGTTTGCGCACGAATCACGAAGGTTCAGTGTCGGAGTAACTTAGTCCTGAGTGGCTCGGTCAAAGACGGACACGGCACCAGCAGCCAATGGATGCATAACAACAGCTGAGGTGTGTATATGGTATTGAAGTATACTGTGTGCTCCGATTTTTACGCGAAAAGTCAGTGGCCCTACTAATACTTCCTTACATACAACTAAACCTATGGTAATTATTATGAGTGCCCTGTTTATAGTGAACTAGTGACTTAAGTAACGGTCGCGAGAAATAAGCCATTCCTGTAGAGGGCTTACACGTCCAACAGGTTTCTCACAATCAATACCGCGGTTGTCGCTGGGTGGAGTGTTCCTGTAGCCCTTTAACGTAAACTTTAATTTTGCGACACAGGTGTTGCAAAAGAGGAGATTTTCTGTTTCGACAAGTACTTGCGAATTCTTTACAGTAACTAATACAGTAGAACCTTGGAAGCAATTTCTATTGGTCTATGTACGACATTGGCAGCAGCCAATTTTAAAATGTTGCTTTAGTCTATTTGCGGTTTCTTCACTCTTTTCGAATCGAACCTTCGAGAAATTGCCCCATGTGGTTCATGTTTGGTTGTTTCCTAAATGTGTCGCATCACAAGCGTTTTGTGCTTGTTTTAACACAAAAAAAAATCCTTTGTTTTCGTTGAATTGAACTTTGAATTATATTTTATCCATAAATAATAAAATTTCACATATAATTAATATAAATAACATTATTGAAAAAAGTATGGGTTTTTGGTGATATATAGCACCAGTGACTTTTCGCGTAAAAATCGAAGCACACAGTAGACTTCAATACTATATACACACCTCAGCTGTTGTTATACCTCCATTGGCTGCTGGTGCCGTGTCCGTCTTTGACCAAGCCACTCAGGACTAAGTAACTCCGACACTGAACCTTCGTGATTCGTGCTCAAACGGTCAACACGGGCCAGAACATTTTTTAGCCAATCAAAGGAGCTGGACGACCCTACAGTGCTTTGGACTGTATCTTGTCTCGAAATATTTTCGCAAAATATCACTGCCCCTAATTATAGCGCAGCCTCACGCACGATACTGGCATAGATTTTAGAGGTGGACAACCGGTTATTCCATGAAGACCAGATGCACACGACGACCAAACGGCTCTTCCCGCCACGAACATGTTATAACGCCGTTTGCCAATCAGCGCCTGGTATTTTATTTGCCAGCCGTCCGACCAGCCAATTTGAAACACTTCGCAGCATCCTGTAGCCAATCAGAAACAAGGTCCGTTCCAGAGACTCGCGTAGCCAATCAGAGACTCTGTGTACACAGCTACTTTGTGATATTGTCGTACAACAGAGTTTTGCAGGTGAATATTTCACCTTGATAATGAGAGCAGTCGAATTGTTGTTTGCCTAGTCAAATGCGTGAATAACTTTTCATTACTGGACACGGGAAGTTTCGCATGTTTTGGCGGTGCCATAACAGTCTTCAAACACTTGCATTTTCTTGTTACTGTTGTGATTGCGCCACTCGTTTCCTAACACATCCTACGGGACTCTGAAGCATTAATATATATATATATATGTGTGTATATATATATATAGAAACCGAGTGAACCACGTGCACACGATACTCACGGCAAAGTGAGAACTTTTGAAAGCGCTCTCATTTGGAATAACAGTCAATAAATATATTAAATAGTATCTTTATACTTTAACTTCCGAATGCGGTGGAGTATACACACTGTGTTTATTACTTACATGGCAATACTTATTATAAAAGGTGGTTAAAGGATTTAAAAAAATGGTTTAGAGGTAAGAGAACTATGGCCTCAAAAGTGCTCACTTTACCGTGAACAGCCTATATACGGGATAATGTGCTCGCATGAAGGCACCAGCCAATATATAAATGATAGCGGTCGAGTTTAACGTAGCCGTCAGGAGAACTCGCGAAATTGCACGGTCTGTACTTTTCAGCGTAACTAGAAATAAAGGACGTGGGGTATGAGGTGGCGGACGAGGAGGAGGTCGTGAATGATGACGTGGAGAACATGGAGGTTAAAGTGGTGAATGGGGGGGATGACATGGTGGACGTGGAGGATAAAGTGATGGATGTCGAGGATGACATCGAGGACGTGGAGAATGAAGTGATGGATGTAGAGGATGAAGTGACGGATGTGGATGATGATGTGGAGGATGTGGAGGATGAAGTGGTGGATGTGGAGGATTAAGTGATGGATGTCGAGGATGGCATGGAGTATGTGGAGGATGAAGTGGTGGATGTGGAGGATGAAGTGACGGATGTGGAGGATGACATGGAGGACGTGGAGGATGAAATGGTGGATGTGGAGGATTAAGTGAGGGATGTCGAGGATAACGTGGAGGACGTAGAGGATGAAGTGATGGATGTCGAGGATGACGTGGAGGATGAAGTGGTGGATGTTGAGGATTAAGTGATGGATGTCGAGGATAACGTGGAGGACGAAGTGGTGGATGTGGAGGATTAAGTGATGGATGTCGAGGATAACGTGGAGGACGTAGAGGATGAAGTGATGGATGTCGAGGATGACATCGAGGACGTGGAGAATGAAGTGATGGATGTAGATGATGAAGTGACGGATGTGGATGATGATGTGGAGGATGTGGAGGATGAAGTGGTGGATGTGGAGGATTAAGTGATGGATGTCGAGGATGGCATGGAGTATGTGGAGGATGAAGTGGTGGATGTGGAGGATGAAGTGACGGATGTGGAGGATGACATGGAGGACGTGGAGGATGAAGTGGTGGATGTGGAGGATTAAGTGAGGGATGTCGAGGATAACGTGGAGGACGTAGTGGATGAAGTGATGGATGTCGAGTATGATGTGGAGGATGAAGTGGTGGATGTGGAGGATTAAGTGATGGATGTCGAGGATGGCGTGGAGGACGTGGAGGATGAAGTGGTGGATGTAGAGGATGAAGTGACGGATGTGGAGGGTGACGTGGAGGACATGGAGGATGAAGTGGTGGATGTGGAGAGAGACGTGGAGGATGAAATAAAGAAGAAATAAAGCAGGAGGTTTTACAAATAATAAAACATTGAAAACAGCGGAGTGCAAATTACAATCTGTTGCCAACTGCAGCCATAAACTCCCGCAGCACTCGACTGTTACTCACGCGAAAGTGTCCTAATTCTGTGTACTTCTGCTGAACATGGCTGCGGTGGACGTCGTTCGCATCTCGCAGCCATGACAACAGGATGTCTTTGACGAGGTAGCACTGCCCGTAACCCGCTATTCAGAAGATGTGCACGAAGTGGAACGGAGAGGAGGCGAGAGAAAGAAATAAGGCCAGCAGAATTGTGTCTGGAGGAGGCGACGCGGAAAGGAACGGTTCGCTCTTATTCCCGTCCTCCATTTTTCAACTCCACATCTCTTCCCACTCCAAACCCTATTCCGTAACCACCTTCTGTTTACCCGCATCGCGGATGGCTGCAGATTGCGAATGCAAACGCGAGACAGCTCGGCGGCGCAGCGAGCGTGTAACTAGACGACTAGGGCTCTGTCTGGTGGCAGATGTGGGAACTAGCAAGGTACCGGTGGGTCTTATCGATGGCACAGTACTCGCTCGCCGAGACCGAGAAAAAAAAGCAAATTTAGTTTAATTCTTTGCTAGACTTCCAACGGCTTCGTACTTTTCTTGTGTTTGTAGATGCAACACAAGTTTATTCCTTGCACCATGTATACAAGGTCAAGAAGTAATCAAATGGTAAAGCTGCCCAGAACTACAACAGTATGATACCGAGCGTCACATAGAAAATAAATATGATTCAAAACCTGAGTATTTCCATCTTTCTTAATCCATTCAAATTTCACCACTATTTTCATTAGTTAAAAGCTGCTGAGGGAACTGAGGCGGATTTTAATAGTTATGTATGTAATTGCAAAAGTCATTAATACTTTCGTAACTAAGCGAAATTATGTAAAGAAATTATCACTTCCGACAAGGTATTTGTGCCTTTGAATATGTGAACACTTCATTGACTGTTAATTTTGCTCACGTAACGACCTTATTTTCCTTGCCCACTCAGCCAACTCGAAGCAAAATGGAAGGCGACTGCGATTCCTCAAACTCTCTCACTAAACGCAAAATGGCGACGAAGCAAAAGGTTACTCGGACATGCAGACGGAAAGCCCTGATATCTGAGTGAGAGATTTCAGCATGCTCTATCCTTTATATAAGGCAGCCGAGTGGTGGGAGATGCGGATTGATACAATGGAAATAGTACCTCTAGTTACCATAGTATTTTCACTCGCCAACTTCCCCTCATTCCCGTCTTACTTACACTGAAGAGCCTAAAAAAAAACTTGTATAGGCGTGCGTATGCAAATAACAGAGGTATGGAACCAATCAGAGTAACGCGATGTGGTCGGCAGCTAGATCGGTTACTGCTGCTACAATGGCAGGTTATCAAGATTTAAGTGAGTTTTAACGTGGTGTTAAAGTCAGGGTACGAGAGATGGACATAGTATCTCCGAGGTAGCGATAACATTTGGATGTTCGGGTACGACCATTTCACGAGTGCACCGTGAATATCGGGAATCCGGTAAAACATCACATCTTCGACATCGCTGCGGCCGGAAAAAGATCGTGAAAGAACGGGCAAACGACGACTGACGAGAATCATTAAACGTGACAGACGTGCAGCCCTTTCTCAAAGTGACGCAGATTGGATTTGTGGACTGCCCTGCAGGATTCGTGGTGCGAATTGCCTCCTTCATACCTTCAGACATTAGTCGAATCCATTCCACGTCGTCTTGCGGCACTTCAACGTGCTAGCGGAAGGGGGGTGGAGGGGTGGAGGCCTACACGATATTAGGCAGGTATACCAGTTTTTTTTGGCTCTTCAGTGTATTTTGTCAGAAAATATGAGTAATATAAGGTAACGATTTTGGCCAGGCATTTCAATTGGTTGACTTCCCCTCCCATCCTACTTATTTTCTCATAAACTATGTCNGCACTTCAACGTGCTAGCGGAAGGGGGGTGGAGGGGTGGAGGCCTACACGATATTAGGCAGGTATACCAGTTTTTTTGGCTCTTCAGTGTATTTTGTCAGAAAATATGAGTAATATAAGGTAACGATTTTGGCCAGGCATTTCAATTGGTTGACTTCCCCTCCCATCCTACTTATTTTCTCATAAACTATGTGGGGATGGTAACAGTAGTAAAATACCAGGTGAATTTGAGACAAGCAAATCGGTCGACGTCACAGGCAGGGGTGCTTCTTCCCCTCCTTCCCAGCAACATGTAACCCTTACTATTATTTAAATAAAAATATTGTTTCAATAAAATTCCTAATTTATAAAAAAAATAAACATTGTCTTACTACCATGGATTATTAGTAGGGCCAGTGACATTTCCCGTAAAAATCGGAGCACACAGTAGACATCAATATTATATACACACCTCAGCTGTTGTTATGCCTCCATTGGCTGCTGGTGCCGTGTCCGTCTTTGACCAAGCCACTCACGACCAAGTTACTCTGACACTGAACCTTCGTGATTCGTGCGCAAACGGTTGACACGGACCAGAACATGTTTCATCCCAATCAAAGAATCTGGACGACCCTACAGTGATTTGGACTGTATCTTGTCTCGAAATCTTTTCTCGCAATATCACTGCCCCCTAATTATTAGTTATTATCTCAGTTTCCATCCAAGAATAATTGCAGCGAGTGTTGCAGTGGATCGTAATTTAAGTTTTATAAGGAATAGATTGACGTCGAGACACCTGCCCGCCAGGTACAGCGAGTCAGAGCAACGCAGCTCGACGAGGGCCCGTTCACGCGCTGTTTCTGCCGGCGGCGTGGGACTTGGCCGTCTCAGCAATGCGCAGCGTAATGCCAACCTGCAGGGCCTCGCAGCGCGCAGGGCGACGCCGTGTGGCAGCGAGGCAGGTAGGACGCGATAAGCGTCAGTCACGCCTCATCTCCACAACAACAATTTATTAAATTATTTCGCCTAAAAAAATAAACTTCGACCCTAGTCTAGACTTATCCAAATGGTGTTGGAAACAGTGCTCCATCAGATTCCATTGCATTGCTAGTCTTGCACAAAAATATGTCAACGAGAAACATAAAGACTGTATTATTATATATACACCACATGTGCACCAAACTGTGTATCTTATCGTTCCACACAGGAAAATACTGAATGTTCTGAGCTGTCGCTTTATGGCGAGCACCAGTTTTGAACTTATGCATATATATCAAAATCAGATTGTGCTCGTAACATCTGCCGAAATATACATATATCTATATATTTAAAATATGTAAGTGTCGGGAACATAAACAATTGCGGCATCAAGCATAGTAACTCAGCTCAGGTAGGCTGGCTCCTTAACATATTACGTCTCTGAATAAAATACCGTTTCCAAGCTATGTTTGAGAGCTCGATTATGGGTGTGGCATGTTTTTAAAAGTCAACTTCATCCGTGTTCAATACAGAAACAGAGTAAATCCAAGTATTATAAATTATTTTGAAACATTCTGAAACTCAGGGATCGGTTGTGCGCTCTAGCAGACGATAAGAGAACTACAGCATTTGTAGCACATTCCACAAATACGAAGGTAAGTAATTGGGAAGCAATAGGGTGGGCGAATACAAAATAATGGCCGGAAATTACATAGTGGCAGGAAACAAGATGGTTGACGGAAATAAGATGGCGGACGGAAACAAAATGGTGACTGAGATCAAGATTACGGACACAAGATGGCGGAATCCAAAATGGCGGCTCTGATGTCATCCGCGATGATGTAATCCAAGATAGTGTACGACGCCACAGCACCACAGCCCCCCGCCCTGGTCATGGAAACGCCTTTTTTCTACTACTCACAAAAGTTTACAGTTCTTATTAATGGCTAACCGGCTACAAATAGGACTAGAATAAGATTTTAATGGAAAGTTAAGACAACTTATGTAAATATGTCGATCCACGTCACAGAGTAGTTAAAAATACAAAGATTCAAATACCCTCTGTTCCGCTTTTTCCAACCTCACACACCGGCAAAATGACGTCATAGGCCAGCATAATATCGGGAAACCATCTGCCAATCAGTGCCTAGTAACTATTCGCCAGCTGGCAACCTCGCCAGCACGGAACCTTCAGCAGCAAGTAAGTAGCCAATCAGACACAAGGCCCGTTCTCAGAGCCTCGGGCAGCCAATCAGAGAATGAACAGGACCACAACGAAGGAACTGCATCCCCATTTTGCTTCTGCGTATTTATCTGCTATGCGCCCATGTTATAGTCTCTGACAAAGGCATGTGATCATAAATTGAGCCAAATTTAACCTAACCGCATTAAAAATGTACGCTAATGAAAATCACGATCACGTGAGTAATGACTGTGGTTGTTTAGCGATAGCTTCAAGTGCTCTTCGGTGGACGATCCGACATGCGTAAAACGCCTTTATTGTCCCTGAATGCCTGTCGTTTCTACGCGCGCAATCAAGTATATTTGTTACTGCTGCGATATTGATGGGGCACGTATTTTTTCCTGAACTTATTCCACAATACGATGCGTATTTTCCAGAACGCAAAGCGCCTGTATATAAAGAAATGTAGTCTGAGGCATATTTCATTTAGATAAGTTACTCTTCAGCACACTCAAATTATTTCGGAAATAATCATCTGCTTTAGATGTAACGTTTCCCCGCAGTGTTAAAATCAGCGTCCTTGAAATCTGAGTAAGTGATTCCAATCTGTAGAAATTTTTTACTGAACATTTAGCCAGTTTAATGTTACGTACTGGGGAATCAGTGAAATGCGCTGTGCTTTTGCTGCCCGGCCAGTGCGATTCACTAGAGATCTGCAGAGTTCACTGTTTTAGAAGTGAATACCAGTAACTAAAATGTTCAGTGGAATTTTACTGATTCACGTGGATCAGTTTCAACAGATCTGCAGTCAAACTCTCAGATTTGGAACAGTTTTAACTCTTTAGATCAGAGTTGCCTAACCTTTTTCAGCCACGGGCCCCTAGGAAATCAAGCACAATTTGCAAGGACCGCCTTATTAAAAAAAACAGCAAAAATTTTCGGACCATTTATTTTAGTACTACAAATACAAGAAAAAATAATTTTTTTTTATAAAAAAAATACGTTAATGTAAAGGTTGGTGTGGCTTTTTTTTGCAACTAAATTAGTGATATTCGGGTTGATGTTACTACTAAGTTGTAATCTCAAATCGGATTCCACTTGTAATGTGTTCAGTCACGGCCCGCACTCACTTCAGTCAGTCTCGCACACCTCCCGCTGGCGCACGTTCGTCGTGCAACGTAAGCGTAGCGATTACCAGACACCTGGTGGCATTTATTTATTATTGTTGAATGGTCCAGAGATGAGACTGCGGATCCCCATACATATACTCGCGGACCCCCAGGTTAAGAGACACTGCTTTAGATGATACAGCGTAGTAACATTTTACATAGAATCTTACAAATTTCTGCTTCTTCCGCTTTAGTCACAGGGCAAGTTTGCTTCACTGTAAATTATAACAATGAAAATCGTCCCAAGATCAAATTTCATAGCATTGTAGTAAAAACTGCTCTCGAAGAGCCACTGAAATGCTACTTCTTATTTATGTGACAATTATATTGATCTAACGGTAGTTTCCACAGATTTACAATGCGTCTCGCGGTCGCAGGTTTGCCTTCATGATACATGTCTCCCAGTGATGCGCAGATTAGTATGTTTCAAGACCTGTGTTTAGGAATATCGGTTCTTTCGATTGTGATGTTACGAAGGATGATAATGTGTTCGTCAAACAAGTTACTACAGCAGAAGAAAGCTACAGACTAAGTTTCATGTTTAGATTCGCACTACAAGGAATGACTGCACACAATGGATCTGATATATTGGTGTTATGCTTCTACAGACATCCGCATAACAGCACAGTGACTAGTGTTAATTATCTTAGTCAAATAGATTCACGAGACATAATATGTTGGAAGACGTTTGCTATGAATGAGCTTGTTCCCACTTCAAATTCTGTTATTACTATTTCACCATCACCTGTATTGTATTCTAGACGTAAGGTCAAGTTTGAGTTAGGTGATGCTATATGTGTAGGGGCAGTGATATTTCGCGAAAAGATTTCGAGACAAGATACAGTCCAAAGCACTGTAAGGTCGTCCAGCTTCTTTGATTGGCTAAAAAAAAGTTCTGGCCCGTGTTAACCGTTTGCGCACGAATCACGGAGGTTCAGTGTCGGAGTTACTTAGTCCTGAGTGGCTTGGTCAAAGACGGACACGGCACCAGCAGCCAATGGAGGTGTAATAACAGCTGAGGTGTGTATATAGTATTGAAGTCTACCGCGTGCTCCGATTTTTACGCGAAAAGTTACTAGCCCTATATATGGGTATTTAGAAAGTTAGTAACAATTAGGGGGTGTTTGGCAAGTTTATATTGCCTCTCGCTATATTTAGTTACGGGCGCCATAATGAAAGTAAATGTACACACAAACTGGTATTTTTTATTAAGATGCGTTTATATGTTGTTTACTGATGGGACTTGCCACTCTATAACTAATAACCGTGTCAGTGCGATGCCACGGCAGGAGATGCAATCAAGTCGTAGTTCAGTCTGGCACAACTAGATAGCGTCAGTGACAGATTCGGTGTTATGTATAGTGATAGGAATAATCGATTAATTCCAGGAATCGATTATTTTTAATTCGTGATAAGAATCCAGAACTTTAACTCGCATCTTGAATTCGAGAACTGACGAATTTCGTGGTGGTAATCGTATATTCGAATGAGTGATTTTTATTTACTTTATTCTTAACGATTTATTTTTATTCGCGTGATGATATTAATATGAGAAGGTGCAGAGCGACGAATTTTACCAAAGCTACCGATTCCAGACGACTATATAAAGGTCAATAATAAAGATATAAATAATTAAGATCAAATAATATTATTAAAATAAAATATCATCGAAATTAACAATAAACATGAAAACGTATATTTGATAATGAATAAAACATTTTAAAACTTTATATGTAAAATAAATAAACCACAAACCACATTATACGACAGGCATTAGTAATATAACTATACAAAGATAATACCATGTTTTTGCAAAAAATAAACAAGAAATAAATTAAAGTGACGTAACATTTACATGCACATACCAGTACTCATAGATGGAGAACGTGTGCGAGATGTGAGTACTGGAGAACCACTCAGCTAGATCGTTCGGATAAAAGTATTCGAATACTTTTGCCAAAATTTAAGATTATAAAGAACTCAGGAATTGACAATTAATATTTCTACCTACATGAGCGAAACTGTGCGTGACGCAGTAATAAATATTTTTCACATTTTTAACTCTATGTAGATTTTGTGAAGAAAGTGTAATATTTTTTTCTAAAACCTTTTGTTTTTTTTTATATATTTATATTTCGGCAAATAAAACGCCAGTTGCTTTGTGAATTATTTTATTAGTAACGGACATAGGTGTGAGTTTAAAGCGGAGCAGAGAGAAAAGATTTGGGTGGCTCTTAACATCGAGTTGGGGCCGCGGTGGCTGAGCGGTTAGCCTGATCGCCTCTCATCAAGGCGAACTGGGTTCAATTCCCGGCCGGGTCACTCCCGGATTTTCGCAAGTGGGAATCGTGCCGGATGATGCCTCTGGTTGGTGGGTTTTCTCGGGGATATCCCGTTTCCCCCGACCTTGCATTCCGGCGCTGCTCCAGTCTCACCTCATTTCTCTCATATCGGCTCTCAAGACCTCGTTGTTAAGAGCCGCCCAAATCTGTCAAATCAACTCAAAATCGAGGTATTCAGAGCCGATGAGGGTTAAGCGAGGTGAGTATGGAGCAGCGCCGGAATGAAGGGGCAAGGGAAATGGGAGACCCCCGAGAAAACTTTTTGACCAGCGGCATCTTTCGGCACGATTCCTACATGCGAAAATCCGGGAGCGACCCCGCTGGGAATCAAACCCGGTGCGCCTATGTGGGAGGCGAGTAGTCTGACCTCTACACCACTGCGGCACCGTGAGTTTGACTTTTTTTTACTGTGGAGGCCATATTAAAACTGCAATTTTAACGAAGTAATGAATACCGCATCGATACCAGACAGTAATGTAGGTATTTCGTATAGGCCATGTTGTACTTTCTACAAACAAGTTTAAAAATACCCAGCACTAACTCGTATATCGTGTTCGAATCCGCCATTTAGGTTACTAAATCGACCACGCGGCCAGTAAAGGAAAATAAACAGTTGGGGATTTAGGGAGCAAACTGGAGAAGGGCGCTAAATCCCCGTATACTTCCGCGAAAGCGTCTGCTGTTGTTTACGTCTTATTTCACGCCAGTTGCCCTGCAAATTATGCGAAGGTAAAACCAACAATAAAGACGTAAAGCTTAACGATGCATCGCCGATGCATAATTTTGTTCAATACTGATTTTCTTTGTATTGAGGGAAATCTCATTTAATATATTTTTGTAACAATAATTTATAACTTCGTAACATATTTTTTTTAATTGATGTTTTCATTAAGGTTGCAAAGAATACAATGACTTAGTAATTTTCGGATTGAAATGATTCACGAGGGAGTTATTTTATTCCTACTCCCCAGAAACATTGGAACATCGTAACATTCAGCTATGCAACAATAGAAAAGCTGCATATTTTCGATCGAATTCACACAACCATTTCACAAACTCACTACAGTTAAGCATCGTATGAATCGATACGACAAGCGACAATCGTTCATATCGATAAGCACTACCCTAAACATAAAAGGGTTAAACTTTGTTTATTACTATTGCTATATATTTCCTTGTTTAGCAAATCCAAATCCCCGAATAGTTAACTACGTTGCCAATTGAGAAACTTAATTATGAAAGAAGAAAGTGTTTGTGTTTACCTTTTACACCGAGAAGACACTCTCTTTTGTTTATTTCTGGAACAGTGAATTAAAAAGTTTAATATATTCGCTTTATAGTTACTTTAGAACGGAAATTGTATTCAGGTTCCAATTTCGTTTATATACTTATTCTAGAGAAATATGATTATTGCCTACAAACATTGGCGTAAACATGAAAGGACTTCTGGGAATCCATTATTATTCTCCTAGTGATGCATATGAAAGTAAACCTTCATTTTTCATGGCATTCGATATCCGAAGAATGAAATTATATACCGATTTCATTTCCTGTTTCATCTTCCAATTTATCCGTAGTCACTGCTCTATAAATTTCAGTCCGCGGCATTCAATACACAAAAGTTANCCTGTTTCATCTTCCAATTTATCCGTAGTCACTGCTCTATAAATTTCAGTCCGCGGCATTCAATACACAAAAGTTATAATCGCATATTGTGGATTAACATTCAAGATTGTGTGATATTCACTGTACATGCTGGCTTGTTTAGCTGCCATGTGTACTAATAGTGTAATTCCCCATTAAGGATTACTTCACTTTTTTATGAAGTGCTGCTAATTTTCCACTTCCAGGATATTTCTCCGCTTCATGCAAACCAAGCTCAGAAATTTACGACANACAATCGCATATTGTGGATTAACATTCAAGATTGTGTGATATTCACTGTACATGCTGGCTTGTTTAGCTGCCATGTGTACTAATAGTGTAATTCCCCATTAAGGATTACTTCACTTTATTATGAAGTGCTGCTAATTTTCCACTTCCAGGATATTTCTCCGCTTCATGCAAACCAAGCTCAGAAATTTACGACAAAGGGACAACGCACCGCATTCGTACGCACTCAGTGTAGTAACATTTTGCATGAGAACTATTTCTTACTGGGCGTTACCAACACACTCGTTTTCTCCCCTGTTTGTATCCTACTTTCCGAATACATACTTTCCGAATACATACTTTCCGAATACATACTTTCCGAATATATACTTCCCGAAGGAAAGAAAGACATATGATATCACTATCCTGTCTGTGTGCCTGTGTGTTTGTGTGTGTGTATGTGGCTGCGTGTGTATCTGTGCGTGTGTGAGTCCCCGAATTTCCTCAGACTTAGTAGACACCTGACGTTTATAGTTTTAGACCACGTCGGGCACTTACTTTTAAAATGGCAGCAATTTTAAAATGTAGGGTGATGCCATATCT
Organism: Clitarchus hookeri; assembly: GCA_002778355.1. Taxonomy (NCBI): domain Eukaryota; kingdom Metazoa; phylum Arthropoda; class Insecta; order Phasmatodea; family Phasmatidae; genus Clitarchus; species Clitarchus hookeri. The sequence continues at coordinate 324,447 of NQII01002491.1, read as the reverse complement.
CGGAAAACATTCAATCGATTTCAACCTAGTTTTGTATGCTGGCAGAACATCTAGTAGGCATTACATTTTGAGATATATTATGGTTGGTCCGCCATTTTGTAAAATAACATCAAATGAGAAAATAAATATTTTACATTATACATCGAAAACTATTAAACCAATTCTCACCCAATTTGGCAGGTAAGTAATACTATTATGCGCCAAGTAAACGTAAGTAATTGAACTAGATTTGGTACTTTCTTTCAAAATGGTGGCTATATAAATATTTTACCTCAATGTATTTTATTAACGAAACAAATTTCAACTTAAGTTTGTATGCTGGCAGTGCCTATTACAACAATCATAGATGTATATGCAGAGCCTCATTTCTCTGTCATTTTGTATAATAATCCCACCAATAAAAAATTAGGTTCTAACTCATAACTCAGGAAACAATCAACCCATTCTTACAAAATTTGGCGAAGATGTTGTACTGTGGTAGGCCATATTAATGTATAATTTTTTTAAGTGTGACACACTTATTTTCAGAATGGTGGCTATTAATTTTGTTTTGTTTTGTATGCCACATCTACGAAGCTATGTATTCAATTTTAACTTAACTTTGTGTATTGCACCAAATGTTACACTAAAACATTTCAACTAATTTGTACCAAATTTTACACACCATAAATGCTATCATATGTCAATGTAAATTTTCGTGATTTAAATGGGTCAGACAATGATGTTCAAATGGTAGCGTCCTAAATAATTTAGATAAGTTTACCACATACATTAAACAGTTTAACCAAATTCAACCAAAATTTGTATGTAGACAGTATATATTAGAAACATTATTTATTGAGCTTCTTTTTTTTTCGTTATTTTGTATAATAGCATTAAAAAAGAAAATAAAATTTTTTTATGCCTTATCTTAAGGACCAAACAACTGATTTCCACCTAATTCTTCAAACAAGTAGCGCTATGGTAGGCTACGGAAACTTACATGTTTTAAGCGGCTCAGTCGTTTATTTTCAATATGATGGCCCTCTAAATATTTTAGGTTAGTAAACCCTATTGTTCGAAACTTAAGACTGATTAAATCCAAAGTTGATTCTCCGAATCCAACCTCCTCAGGGCAGTGCATCGCACGCTAGCTTATTGTACGGTGTTTTATTGGTTCACGTCGCGGGTAAAGTACGTTTGTAATCGTCTCACTGATGTGGCATATGTTTCTGGTTTCATTTCTAATGTTATTACTTTCAACGAGAGGTCAAGTCCTACCTACCATCTCAGTTACTAAGAACTTATTTAAAAATGAATTGCACCCATGTTGAAGAAAGTAGGCTTATTAGTGGCATCGGTAATTTCTTGTATTAATATTAGCTATAAATTAAATATTATAGATTTATTATTTGTTAATAAATTACAAACAAAATTTTAATTTAACCAAAAATAATGCACTGTTTTGTTAGCACAGGTATAAAACGCTTGTTAAACGTAACGTATTTAGGAAACAATGAAGACATCGATATGTCAAAGATTTGATGCAAAACGTGTGTATGCCGGAAAGTGCTCCGGCCAATGTATATTACATTTAAATATACAAAATTGAAATTCTGTGGCTGCTCCTTTGCTGTGGGCCTGCCCATTCGCTGGGAAAGCAGTCAATGAACCGAAAGCTGAGGCTCGAAAATTCATTGGGCAGCGTTAGCTGTTAGGTTACGCGCCGTTTAGATCTCCAACATTTCCTCGACCTAGATATAAATCATCGAAATCACTACTATTACAAATGTTCGATCATATTACACACATAAGTTGCAAAACGTTTCTTCTTAATTTGTCTTCTTTTGCCACTGTTTACACAGCACAAGAAATTTTGGGGCGTTTACAACATGACTTGATTCAGTGTTTTCTATTCTGGAAAGCAATACAGCCTGTTACACAACATAATTTAAGCGTTGCGTTTTACGGATATTTATTGTCAGTAACAATAACGAAAAAGAATTAAGTGATATCTACCGAAATACGTACGTTTCACATATTACAACACGATTTCATAGATTAGAAGTACAATGTAATCGCTACTTAATAAACGTCAGCTCATTGTGATGGCGATAACCAAACCAAGTGTAGACGAGACTGTGTTTCGCAGTCTTGAGTGCCACCAAACTTATGACGTCACTAGTTATCGCATTATGTGCTACAGAATAACCTCTGTAACTATGCAACACACGCCGTGTTCAAGAAATGCGGATCCGTTTATGGTTTTTAAAAATGTGACCTTGCTTTTATCGTTTAAAATCACTAAACATCTACACGCAACAATGTCGCTGAAAGACAGGCAGAGATCACGCTTCTTTGCAAGGGGAATTCCTCATTTAATAATACCTTTCGCTATCAAATTTATATCCATATATTTTATTTTAAAGACGTCAAAAATTTAATGAAATTCAATAATTTCTCCCGAATAAACTTTAGTTAAAAACTTTAATGTCACTCCTTTGAAGATATTTCCAGAAATGCTGTGTAAAACCACAAGATCTGTGAATCAAAGAAAACTATTTGGCTGTCAGTCGAATCAGGAATGCCCTGATCACTCATTCAAACATTGAACCAGAACACGAGTGTGATTGTAATAACACCTTGTGAAAGGCAGTTGCAGAAACCCCCTCCACCGGCCAGTAAATGGAGCCGAAAATATTGAACAACGGGCCAGATGTAGGCCAGCGTAACACTGGGAGCGGCTCCTTTTGTCATCGGGGAAGCGGACCAAGAGAACGTGGAGATGGGTGTGTCCGGCCGTCGTTAAACGCCTCCTGGAATCAGCCTCCGATAACATGAACAAGGTGGTGACTTTCCAATTATACTGTAATATTAGTGGCGTGCGGTAATACAACTTATTATAATTAATTATCATCTTGGTATTAAATTTAAGCTCCCCCAATCAATAGTCATGTAAATGGTTATTGTATAATCCTTATGTTCAATAAACTTCATCTTATACTGCTGTGCTCTACCTAACCATGACTCATAATTTAGCTACGCCCATAGGGGCGTTTTCAGGTATGAATTGACTTAAAAGCTAACTCGTAACATTGGTGGAGGCTTGGTCCCTCCCGTCACTCCCGCCTTGCATCAGTACTCTACCATACACCTCCTCCACCCTTTAAATAAATCACCCACCCGTATCGCAAGCCATTCCAAGCATTAACACCTTCACTAACACTGCGCTCTCAAAACCCTCTTCATTGGGGCTTCACCTATTTTTAAATAGTAGATTTAGAGGGATGAGCTGTAATCAGCAGTGCTTTATTGTGATTAATTTTTATATTCAAAAACTCTATCTAACTTATAACTCATACATACATTATAAGTAGACAGTACATGCTTAAAACATTTTTTTTTTTAATAATTAAATGAAACAGTAAATGTGTCTCAGTTCACTTGAAGGAGGTTACAATTTAACAGGAAAATTTAAAAACTTTATTGACCTTCTGTCTGCCAGTCTGAGACATGCACAATACAATAATAGCACACAGTTATCTTTACCGTTAAATAACCAGAGCGACCTTCATGAAGATCTGACCGAAAGTATACACAATAACCGGCCTGTAATCAGAGGGTATTTACAAAATTTACTGTCTACGTCAACATTTTAGCGTACAGTACATGAAGACGAACATGAACATATAGCATCACACTCTCAAATAATTCGAAACACTTTATCATAATTGATATACTACCCTTTCAGAAGATAGTACACAAACAGAATTCCACTAGTGAAAATCCTACGCAACGTAACAGCAGAAACAATTCGGAAGTAATGGGCGTTCAGAGTAGGATGTAGAAGAATTTTTAGAAAATGTTGAAAAGTTTAGTGAAATTAATGATTGGTATGAAACTTGAAAAATAAGGAGGTCGCAATTCCACTTAGTGGGGCCAGTAAAAAGAGTATATCACAACATAATTGCAACAGCTCAACAACAACCAATTACGTGGAATTGTATTATGCTGCAGCTAACACAAGTTTTTGTAACAGATGCAAATAGGGTACAGTACAATAAACAGCTCTACTCAAAAAGACAAGAAGCTGGTAGATCGGCAATAAAATACGTTCAAGAAATATTATGCTTAGTCCAGGAAGTAACAACACATTTGCCAGAGGAGGAAATATTGAGAAACTGTGAAGTAATTTCTTGCCATCGGTTGTGGATGAACTCATTGTTATGAATAACCCTTGTGTAATTGCATAATGTGTGGTTATACTGACAAACCCGGCTGATCAGATTCAGTTGTCTGCGTATAAATAACGTTCTGATTTACGCTCACCTTCAAGACTCTTGACGTGAATAAAGCCTTTACCAACAAAACCCCCCGCAGATACGGTTAACCGACGTCCGGTAAAACAAAGACATGTCGTATTTTTCAAGCATCATTTTTTGCGTCCAGCCGGATTTTCCGTGGAGACCTAAATAATGTCCGGTTATTTTGACCTGATACAAGATAGCATTTGTTTACATACATTTTAATTAATTGCTGTGCAACAAAATTTGTCGTAGCTGCATTGTAAACATATAGGGAGGTCCGCCTAACGTGGACACCCCCAAAATTTCCGGAACGGTTGCAGATCACGAAATGAGGTATTCGCTAAATGAAATTACGTACAGGGGCAAGTAATTTTCTGCGAAGTGACAATTCGCAACACGTTTATGAGTAGAAATATCGTATCATGTTAGTCTATCAGATATAGTATCTCAGCTAAATTATACACGCAGCAACTTTAAATCCTACAGGAGATAAGGTCATTTTTTGCGAGGTAACGTTGGCAGCGATGTCATAGGCAATAAAGAATTTATTGGCCGGAAAATGCGAGTAAAAAAATGGAGTTAAGCGATTCTTAGGGTATCAGCTCGCGAATAGGGGGGAGGGGGAGGAAGAATGATGAAGATGTATATTTGGAATATGTTAACATGTGGAAACTGGGTTTGGAGTAAACAGGTCGTTCAATAGGCTTTTAGAGCTCGATGTTATGGAATTATTTNTATATATATATATATATATATATATATATATATATATATATAGCATGGTCTCTGATAGATTGTCATGCCGTGATGCACAAAACACGAGAACAAGTGAAGCTCAGGGAGAAGTTTGAGAAAAATCAGGAATATTATTAAGAGAATAACCACCGATGAAGATAGTATGAGAATAACATGTTATGAAGGATAAAAATAGACGAAGAGTTTGGCTTGAACAAGTAAAGTAGATAATGAAGAATCCCAGAGGCCATAGACAAAACGTCTTTGATTAAGAGGGTGGGGGGAACTGGAGGGGTAACGACGCCAGCACTGAAGGTTGGCTGCCCCTTCTTAGAACACTCACCACAAAGCAGTCGCGTTAATATTAATATGTATATTTTTGTCAGTAACTGTAGGTCGTTCAAATTTTCCTTCATTTTAAAGTAAATATAGCTTACTGCGCGCAAACTTTTGAAATAAAAGTGGAAGTGTCCGAAGTAAAAAGAACATAAAATTCAAACCTAGTTTTGGATATTTACAAAGACATAATTTTTGTCACATAAGAAAAATTCTTCCCCATTAAATATCAAAAATAGTTTAATGAAGAGATGACTATGTTATTGAGCTACTAGTTATTGCTGATGCCATAATTAAATTTCGTTGAATTTATTTTGCGTACCAGGAGAAAAATATTTAAACAAAAATCAAATTTCGACAAACGGACTTCATATTCACGCCCTGCATTATAAAATTTGCTGGTGCCAGTGTCTGTTTTAAACAAAATAAATTTATTTTTAAAGTATTTACTGGTTAATTTCGAGCCTTCCACATAGTCGTATAACACACAACCATTCTAACAAATAGTTCATCTCTCTTCGTATGGTCGTAGTACCCATACGCCCTCATCTTTTTTAAATTATCTTACATGTTATCTTCTTGTTGTTATCAACTATTCTCGCCTTCTTCAAATGCCCAGCTAAGCCCAGCCTCAAATACTGTACACACGTCAGCACTAACTATCTGAGCTGTCAGCATTCGGTGCAGATGTAACTAATGCAACTACCGGCTTACATCGTGCGATCAAGTCAGATCGCTGCTAACAGTTCGTTTGTTAGAACAGAAACACGTTTACAGGTTATGGAACATGAATGCATTGTTACAGTTTCTCTCAAAGTCAGGGGCTGAACCAGGTTTGTTACCGAATGGAGGCCTTAATTAAATAAAAGAGTTAATTATGATTTCCTAATTTTATTTACAATAACTACAAACAAAATTCTCTAGCCTCAACATCTCACATTAAACTGATATCAAATGCTTTTTACAATTAATGACTTCAAAACAATACAAATTACAATTATCTCAAAGGAATTAACGTAATTAAACAACTGAAAATCAGTCCCAATAAACGGTGTATCAAAACCAATTCAATTATTTTACAAATTATATGTCCATATTCGACAGTTCCAATATTTACAATAAATTCCGTATTACATGTTATTGAATCCCACCTTATTTTAGTCCATGTCCCGCCAGTCCGCAAAGTTCTAGAGTTCTCCGAGCGCCCTCATGCACAGTAGCCTTCACTCGTCGGGTTTCACGCCCTCTCGCCCATTCACACCACGAACACCTCGTCCGCCTTCGCCTCGCAATCTCCCGTTGTCATCAGTCTCTCGCCGCACTGGACTTCACCCCCGCACTCAGCCAGATGGCCTCCGCCTAAAGACTGCCGACAGTCCAAATGTGGCTTCTATTTATAGGGTCGTAGTCCATCGCCCAGAAATTTCTATAAATCCCGCGTTGCGCCGAGGGTCCTAATTCCCAGAATATTCTTGCGCATCCTCTACACTTGTCGGCTTCTCCATACAGTCGGAGGAGGGGGGCCTTAGATGCTGGCCAGGTCTCGCCGTGGCGAGTGCGTGCCACAGCGCGTAACAGTATTTTAAACGAGTAAACATTATTTTGATAATTTTAAAGAAAATATTGAAGCAATAAAAACCAGGTAGTGTGATATTAATGACAAGACTTCACGAATGGTTAAGAGAAAGTTTGATCATGTGCGTGGACGAAAAAGAGACGAATGTCATAATTTGAAGTTAATGCACGAAATAATTTTGCACAGGGGCAAAATTTTGCCAGATGTTTTGATTCAGCTGTTATACGTACAAATNAGTTAATGCACGAAATAATTTTGCACAGGGGCAAAATTTTGCCAGATGTTTTGATTCAGCTGTTATACGTACAAATCTAATGTAAAGTGTTTTAAACACTGAATAAACCAGTTCAGCGATGATATGTTTTTCTGTTTATGGCGCTTAGGAAACACCATTATTTTCTTATTGGATAACATAAGAAGACAGAAAGTGTAGAACACTAAGTGTATAAGAATTTTCCAAGAAGTAATTTTGCAAAAAAAAAAAAACTTAAGTTTATTTGTAATGCACAATATATTACTGTATTTCAGCTCACGCATGCCTACTATAAAGATAATCAGNAAAACTTAAGTTTATTTGTAATGCACAATATATTACTGTATTTCAGCTCACGCATGCCTACTATAAAGATAATCAGTTGTTATGATGACGAAGGTACGGAAGGAAACCACTCTTCTCACAGATTTCTTCAAAGACAGGTGACAGTAATGTAAAAAAACGGAAGACGGCAAGAATGTAGACTGTGTATGTTTACCGAATCCAAACAAACCATTAGACAGGCTGTGGTTTTTTCACTTGCAAAGAGACAAGTATCGTTCCCACCAACACAAGATAATTTAAATCACTGAATAATTGAAGGAAAGTTTCTACCTGAGGTGGCAATTAGGATGGTTTTTGGAGTTGCCAATGTAATATGTATATTTAGCATTGTGTGTAGGCATAGGTTAAACAACGAAATGCACAATAAATGCTTTACGAATAATTTAAAATAATAAGTTCGTAAAGTCAAAAAACATTAAATATTAAAGACCTTTTAAGAAGTTTAAAAAAACGACAGAAATTTATCGTCTCTCGTTGTTCCCTGCGTTTTATCCCACCCCCACACCAAAAAAATTTGAAGATAAAACATTTTAAGTAGTAATTAGATAAGTTTATATTTATATTATGTTTAAATAAATGAGCTAATTGTACCGCCTTTAGTTTTGTTTTACTTTCCCTAGAAAAAGAAATTTTGAAGACGGATGAAAAATACAAAGTTTAGATTAATCAGACTTTATAACTAGAAAATAAAAGTATTGTTTCCTGCCATCGTATCCAAGCAGTGAACAGTGTCCATGTCAACCCGGAACAGATCCTCAGGCCTACATGTACCCGCGAACCACCAGTAAAAACGACTGAAAGTGAAGTGGTCGAAATTACAAAGGAACTCAATACTTTTGTAGTCCTTAAGGGTGGAAGCAAGTTCGCTGAGAGCAATGTTATTTTCAAATTTGATGGATCTCCGGTAATATGCGGTCGGCGGGTGTGAATTTGAACTCTGGATCGTTTCATTGCACACATTTCTACTGAGGAAAAATACTGGATGCTTTGATAAAGCGCTTTATACAAAGAAAAAATGTCAAATAAGTAAACGTCAACTAAATATAAAATGGCCTTGGTAAAGACGAAAGCGTGTGGAAACCAAAAGACATAGATAGAACTTTTTTGTTCCTTTTGGAATCATTTCGATTTGTTCAGATATCGCGGAGTTCCCTTTTTAAAATATTGCTCCAGATCGCAGTACCATAAACCAGAAGAAATATACCTGTTTTACTTGTGTGATATTGGTTGCTCTCACCAAATGGCTAATGTATAATTTGAATTCTAGTATCATCCCGTACCTTATCTGTAATCCATATAGATTTAAAGTTTATTAATAAGAAAATTTATGAAACGTTATCTGCTCTAGGCTGTAAAATACTTTGTAATGTTTTACAAACATACCTAAAAAAATTATTTGCAAATCTTATTTTTGTAACATTACAAGAAAATTACAAGAAATTGTATAACTAGTTTCTTTGGAAAGTGTAATGATAACGTTGAATTTTAACAAGCAAGTACTGTAGACTTCGTTTTTGTTATCAACATGTAGATTATTTTGTACGTTTCATAAATCAATGTGTTGTAATGATACAATATTTTATGTGGAGTGTTACGGACAATTAAAATTTTTGCAGTTATTTTCGGAAGAGTTGTTTGTGAAATGCATAAAACGTTTTTATTGTATGTCTTATTTCCTTGAAACTCAGTACTTTCTATTTCTCCTGATTGTAAACAGATTATAACTAATGTTAAGCTCTTGTTAGTTATAATAAAAAGCTACAGTATGTCAGTTAGTGCTGCAGCTACTGCGAGCAGCAAGTTATCGAAGAACAGGTATTTGTCAAATTTTATAAGTTTGTATTATTACCACTTTACAACTTTAGTTGCACCTGCTAATTCCGATTGCTTTTGTAAGTATACCACAATCAGTTTGGTAACAATAGAGCAGAAAAATACAGTGCACGATCCCGCCACATGTTTTCCCCTAACAGTTGACCAAAGTTTAGAGGTCGCTTACAAGATATAATTTCACGTAAAGAAAACGCGGCAGCGATAAGGGCGACACTGCCACGCACATAATGTGCGCCGTCGCCGCTAAGCGCAGGCCTCAGAACTGTCGTGCAGTGTTCTCGTCGTGCTGCGTGTACCTAAGGGACTTTAGGCTGTCATTCTATCATCTTACTAATGGTAAGTACACCCTTAAATTGAAGCAGTGAGAATTGAGCTAAATCAGAGAAAACAGTAAAAATTGAGCTACTGATAATCAGTGCCAGCTAATCAAACTAAATGGTGGCAGAAATTCACTGATTTATTTGTGATTCCCATTGAATTTCAAGAATCCCTATGCCAGTCGGTAGTAGCTATTCAACTGAATTTCAGTGGATTTTATTTCGCTTATGGATATCACTGATTCGGGCTTAACAGTGTTTGATGCAAGATTCGATGCATGCTGCTAACGTAGTTTCGCTCGTATGAGGGTAGAACTGCAGTCTGGGAAATGAGTTTCTGATGATTATCTTGCAAAATACCATTCCGTCGTCGTGTGTTTAGCGTGTTCTTTTGGAAGTAGACATGGCGGGGAAGCATTTAATAGTTTTGTTCAAAAACCATCACATCAAGCAAACCAGTTCAATCGCCTTAAACTAATATGTACCCTTCAGCGATCGCATGGGGACAGGGATAGGGCAGACAACCTGTGAAATTACGGGAACTGACCTGCTCAACGTGAGTGCAGTAACTGCATGCTTTAGAATATAAATAAAATAAATATTTTTAAGTAAGTGCTTTTAATGTTTACTGGGCGTGGGGAAGTTTTAACGTATAATAGCGTGTGGCGGGAAATTAAATATTATAGGCCAACCGTTGCAATCATTATAAGGACCTAATTATACATAAACATAAATATGTCCTAAATGAACGAATTGTAATTCCCTGTCGCCACCGTTAAATAAGGTGAAACATAATATCCTGTTAAATATAAATAAGTATAAAATAAGAAAATAAGTATAGCCCATTTTAGAGCAAAAGCTTGATAATAAAAAAAATGATTATGTGAATGACTTCCTTTAGGCAATAAAGATATTTATTTACGTGTTATGAAATGTTATGGTATTTTTGTGTGCTAAATTGTTTTACGAGTTATCATATAGGAAAGTAGTGCACTTTATAATACGTAACCTTGTGTATTTTTAGAAAGAAACTTTCAATAAAAGCAGCACCTGGGAAGAGTAGCAGAAAAACGTTAATATTATCTGTTTTTAAATAATTTACTAAAGGGAACTAAATCACTTAGAATTTACAATGTACCTTACACAAATGTATGCTGTCGCAAAACTTTAAATTTATTCCTAATATTTATACCCAAATGAGATAAATGATAACATACACATTTTAAAAGATGACGAATATTCAATAAAAATAAGAGTAGTATGGAACATTATCTTATTCAGTGCCAAAATAAACATATTCTGAAACAAAAATATACGTAAAATTAACAAATTTTAAAATAATATTGTTAGAAACTCAAGAAGTATGGAATACATACAAATACAGTAACATATTTAGCAATATNCAAATTTTAAAATAATATTGTTAGAAACTCAAGAAGTATGGAATACATACAAATACAGTAACATATTTAGCAATATGTTTGGCATATTTATTGTATGCAAAACCGAATGAAATTATGAAATAAGACTGTTTTTTATGGAAGAGTAAATTAACTAAGACATTGTTACAATGTATATGAAGACATGGCAGCATAATTTATCACTGTAGTACCTTATGACTCAGTAATTTATGCGAGCAAACAAACTTATTCTATAAAGAGTATGGTTATATATATTAAGCTAAAAATATACAAAGTTATCCACGACAGCCTAAATGAGGGAACTTATTATTNCAAATTTTAAAATAATATTGTTAGAAACTCAAGAAGTATGGAATACATACAAATACAGTAACATATTTAGCAATATATTTGGCATATTTATTGTATGCAAAACCGAATGAAATTATGAAATACGACTGTTTTTTATGGAAGAGTAAATTAACTGAGACATTGTTACAATGTATATGAAGACATGGCAGCATAATTTATCACTGTAGTACCTTATGACTCAGTAATTTATGCGAGCAAACAAACTTATTCTATACAGAGTATGGTTATATATATTAAGCTAAAAATATACAAAGTTATCCACGACAGCCTAAATGAGGGAACTTATTATTTNAGAGTATGGTTATATATATTAAGCTAAAAATATACAAAGTTATCCACGACAGCCTAAATGAGGGAACTTATTATTTTGATTAGTATGAGTAAAAAGGACTTAATCAACGTCGGTGGTAACCACAATACGTGAGGATTTAGAAGAGGGTGATAATTCATAGAAAGTATCATAACAATGACATTGTTGTGGTAACAATGCACTGTTTATTACATGTAATGGTAAATAACTTACATGTTAGAGCTGCAAATGGTAATCAACTTTTACAACGGATGTTCAGACACACCACCTCGGGCATCAAAGAATTGAGCAGGGGCCGTGGTGGCGTAGTGGTTAGACTACTCGCCTCCCACCTAGGTGAAACTTAGTTTTATTACCCGGCGAAGTCACTCTCGGATTTTCGCGAGGTGGGAATCGTTCCGGACAATGCCGTAGATAGGCGAGTTTTCTCGGGGATCTCCCGTTTCCCCCGCCCTTTCATTCCGGCGCTGCTCCATACTCACCTCGCTTCACCCTCATCGGCTCTCAAGACCTTGATGTTAAGAGCCACCCAAATCTCTCTTCTCCACAGATGTATCTGTCTTGTGCAACGGTTGTTTTGCATGGTCGCCCTATTAATCGTCCATCAGCTATGGAATGTGTCGGCTCGAACTCCCGCCACGGTTGGAGAAACTTCACTCTGCCTACGTGAGCTACCTCGACTTACGTAATTTGACCGTGTTGCATTAAAGTCGCTATTCGGATGCGATCTTCCGCTGAAAGCGTGTGCCGTAATGTAAACAACACGGGAATAGCAATATCAGCGGACTTCACGTCGTGATCCCACCTTCGCAACTGCCCACTATCCCTACCTGCTGGGGAACGAACGGGCGCTTCGTCAGCTAAACAAATGTAATGAGTTTAAATAATATGTGAATACGAGAGAGTACAACGTCGTTTACCGTATGTTCGCGTTACGGCATTACGCAATACATTTTTGACCAGTATGTATGTACCAGGGCCCTAAAAAAAAGAAAAAAATTAAATATACCTTCGTATAAAAGATTTCCCGGAAAATTTTAAAGGATAAGAGGGTAGAGAAGAATAACTAACTAACCATCCCATATGAGCGAATTGCAGCAATCCTATTGGAACTCCCATCGGATTCCAAAACCCATTATCTAAGGATTGTATATGTGCGAAGGAATTTAATATTACACTTGTAATAATAATTTCTTGACAAAAATTATTTACTACTTAAAATTAGTATATAAATATGTATATGCATATAATAAAGAAGATAAAAGAAAATAAATGGTAATCAAGAATGCCCTCCAAAGCAATGAACTAATAGGGGCGAAGGATAACTAATGAACAAATTATTTTATTAATATTATTATTGCACCACGCCAACCTCACGGAGCATGTGCCATCTACCTGCGTCACTATACGGATGAACTGTTCGATAGCGTCGTTTCGCTCCGCAGAATTTAATCCTCTTACGAGGATGGCCATCTCGTATTGTGGCATCTTCCTCGACCTCTGATCTCCCCACAGCATCCTCCTCTTTTTTCTGCAGCATCTTTTCTTTGCGGCAAAGAGCCTAAGCCACCAGAGAACTAGATAACGGGGAATTTCGAGAATATTTTTTCGTAGAATAGAATAGTACTTTCATGTTCAGTTTTGCGACTGCGCCAATGTTTACTAGCCACGGCCTGAATAGCTTGGCAGCAAAGTAGATAAGTATACAAAGGCGAAACTGTGTTGCCGTTCTTTGATTTGGGGTACCCGTTTTCTAATTGGCTGTGCAAAGCTTTTTTTTTATAACCTACTTTAAAACTCAGTGTTATGTGTGAGCCCGCGGTAAGGAAAGGAGTTATTGCGTCTCAGCGCTAAGCCCCATATGCCTACAAGGAAAGGAAATCATGCAAAGATACATGCATCGCGGCAGCGAGGGATTGGGCTGCCATGGCCACGATTCGGCCATGACAACCTCCCTAAGTGTACTTAGAGCTAAAGTACTATACTAAGAAGAGAAAGGTAAAAACCAGCATAGTCACCGTAAAAGCCCTTTCGACAGGCAATAAATAAAGTTGTTACATGCATGATCAGAAAATGCTACAGGAGACAGATAGGTGGGAACCATACTCTTTATTAGTGGGTGGAGCTGGTAGAGTGGGCAGGACATATTTCTTTCATTAGGCGCTGGCTTAACCAGTGTATTGTTTTCACATCACTCTGGTGGGGGGAGTCGCGCGATGGGGCCTCTCCCTCCTGAAGACTGTGCGAAGCTATGTTAGTGGGCCTTATGTATGATTGGCTACTACTTGCTGCATACGTTTCCCTATAGACTGGACCGCTGGATGGCCAGTGTGTTACCAGGCGCTGATTGGCGAACGACGGCGTTCCGCCAAGTGGCTGCGGCCACGGTATGTAGTGGTTACGCCACTCGTCTCCCACGTAGGTGAACTGGGTTCGATTCCCGGCAGGGTCGCTCCCGGATTTTCGCGTGTGAGAATCGTCCCAGACAACGCCGCTGATCGACGGATTTTCTCGAATACCTCCTGTTTCGCCCACCTTTTTTATTCCGGTGCTGCTCTATTCTCACCTCAAGTCACCCTCGTCTGTTTTTAAGACCTCAGTGTTAAGAGTCGCCCACATCTCTTCACTCACTCACTCCGCCATTTTGCTGGCTATTGACGGCATTTTGTTGGCCCGTGTGGATGTATTTCACGTAATAAACTGTTCTTTAACCACTATATACTTTAGTATTCTGTGGCGGTGTCTTCTCTGTATGTAACTGAACCTACGATGTTAATCCATCCTCTTGTTCCCTCTCTCTGTCGCAGAATTTTTTTAATCTATCGTACAGAAGAAAGTTTGGCCTCAAATACGAAAAGGAAAAGAAAAGTTTCGGAGACTTTGTTATTTGCTTTTTTATTTCACTTTCGCGTACTTTCACTCGGCGACAGAAGGAACACAACAAATGAAACAAGGAGATTGTATTAACAGCCATCGATTTTAGCGCCCGGGGCAATGGAACAGTCGGTATAAAAAATACGAATGATGAAAGTGTTTCCTGTATCAATCGTCTACTCATCCTTAAGGGACCCGCTTCTCCTAACCATTTTTCGTGTTTGAAGTTCAAGAATGATATCAGCTTGTAATGACGCAGTATTATTAATTTTCGGGATACACGGTTCATTTTCTATCGCTTTGCCAGCCGTCGTAAGATTGTTATCGGGATTCAAAATTAAAACCGTGGTAGTTGGTTTATCTGGCGTCTGGTTGTCGTATCATGAAATCTTAGTTTTTGTTATGCGTCAGCATTAGTGATATAATCTTTCCGAACTGCGTCGACAGTTTTTGTTCTAAAAGGTTTGATTATCTTTTACTACGACGCAGTTTGGATAGCGTGAGAAGAACACGCTATGCCCTTATTTGGTTGCGTTTGATGCTCTGGGGAGAGGGGGGGGGATAAGCATGCTGCGACAATGTGCCTATCGCCGTTCAGCAGTCGACACTCAGTGCTCGAGCAGTAGACAACCAGTGACTCGTTGAGGCGAAGTCGGGCGTGGCGCATAACCCCACACACTGGAAAACTGGAACTTGCTCATTTAGTTCTCAGCCGGTGTGGGAGGTCGCTACCTCTGTATTTTCTTGCGATGCAAGTTTGCAAGGCGTAAACGAATAGTCAATAAACGACTTTGGTGCTGCTCTCTACTTTGTCTGTTTACCTGTGAACCTGTTCGTACTCGGCATACCTATAGATCTTATGTGAACTGTTCCAAGTGATTAATAAATAAAAGTATAGAACAATTAATCCGGAACTTGACATTATTTCCTTGACGCCTTTTTAAAGAGTTTCATGTTGCTACCGTTGAGCTAACCGGGTCGTGACTTCCAGCAGTCATCACAGACGTTGCCACGTAACAATGGTATATGACTATAAAATGGCATGTGGCAGATTTCTGTCTGAAAACTAATATTATCTCTGATACTGTAAATGGATATTCCAGTTAATATGCTGTTCATGGCTATTTAAGAACTTTTGAGATCGAACTTTAAAAAAAATGTCACTTTTCCTACCTGCGTATACTTTAACGAACACATCTTGCCGCGTCCATCCAGGAGTGTTGGCAACGACGGATGGGAGGCGGTTCCATGTATGAACGTGGAATTATAAGTGTTAGGTAAACATATGCAAATTTGTGAAATCATTTCTTTACTGGTAATTTCACAGCTTCTCTTGACAGACACATGAATAAAGTATAATGATGGAGTGTGGGGAGTGCACCCAGGGCAAGGCAACACCCTCCGAGTGACGGTCTTTCCAGCTGGGACCCGTAGGTGACCGTCATCCCCGAGCATGACAGAAATGAAACCCCTAGAATGGGGCGGCGCTGGAATGCAAGGGCGGGAGAAACGGGAGTACCCCGAGAAAACCCACCGACGAGCGGCATCGTCCAGCACGATTCCCACATGCGAAGATCCGGGAGTGAACCCGCCGGGGATCGAGCCCGGATCGCCGTGGTGGGAGACGAGCTCCCTGGCCACTACGCCACCGCTGCTCCTTATGAATAAAGTGATGAGGTCCATGACAGAGTTAATCTTACATGTTGTAGAAGAATACATAACGTGCATTCTAGTAGATCTGAAGCAGGGCTTTCAAAGGTGCTCAGTTTATCGTAAACTGCAGCGCAAACAGGCGATGAAGATTATGATAAATAATGTAACCGACAAGTTTTAACATATCTTATATCAGCGAGTTTGTTTCAAAGGCAACTCCCTCAATCTCTAATATTCACTGAGTCTGTATATCGTTCCTCCCGGACCAAATAGCGAGTTCCTGTGTTACAATCACGCGATTCTGAAATTTTTACATGTTCCCTAGACATAAATATTGTGTATAATACCGAAGAAAAATGAATAAACCAAAGAATAGCAACCAATCCCGAATGTACGCTTTAAGTAAGACGTTATTACTTGCAATATTTCTTTCCGTGCAATATATTGAAAAGGCAAATTCAGTTTATCCTCTCGTAAAAATATATCTACTCCAAGATATTTATAAATCACATAAAAATATCACGTTGGTATGTTTGTTTACCAGTTTCATGCGAATTTGAATATTAACATCTTAGTGGTTATAANACATAAAAATATCACGTTGGTATGTTTGTTTACCAGTTTCATGCGAATTTGAATATTAACATCTTAGTGGTTATAAGAATGTCCATAAAAAATTATCAATGAAAATTTAAAAAAAAATTTGTTGGGTGCTTGCTTGGAAACAGAAAAAAAAATTGTATCAAAAACCTTTTAGCTTGCAGAAATTAAATGAAACTTTACACAACGCAAATAAATAGTTGACTATCTCGGGAAATCTATTTTACTGTTACTGGAACACAGTACAAAAAATTAACTATTTTGAAAAAATTATATTATACATACCGAACAACATTCAATTTTTTCTGTTAAAATATCTCTCTAATCACACAGAAATAGTTTTGATACTTTAAATTTAAATCTGCAACAATAACTGCCGCAATGTTTTTTTTCCCTCATCCCGAACATTTATGATATTACTTTTTCCAGGTATACTTTCAAGATATAAAAAAGTGCGTTTCAACTTCCTTTGCTTAATTTTTGGTAAACGGCTTATTTTGTGTGTTCTTCGAATGATTCTCACTACCGAGATGAAAAATTAAATGAAAAGTATTATTGTGGACAAAAGACATTCCGTAGCTACGCCCACGCTAATAATTTTTTATTTTATTAAACTATTTTATTTGTGTAACTCAGGTGTAGTAAAATTATAATTTGTTTTTATTATGCAAAAGCAATGAAGCTTTTCTCTTTTTAAGTAGTTATAAAAAAGCACATAGTATTTAAGTATTAAAAAAAATATGAAACCATTATTAGTAAAGAATTTAAACAAATAATTTGAACGAGGTCTTAATAAAAACAAAAGAACTAAATTTGATTTTTAATTTATTCACACAGCTATTATTTACTACATTAAAATACCTGTCATCATTATTACTTTTCTTATTCTCAGTGAGCNAAATTTATTCACACAGCTATTATTTACTACATTAAAATACCTGTCATCATTATTACTTTTCTTATTCTCAGTGAGCGCAATATTTAACGTATATCTCAATTGTAGTTAAAGTACTTATCAATATCTATATATCTGTTACGGGCACTAAATTCACACTTATTATTTACACATATTCAGTCTGTCTATTGCCATCATTCCAAATGTCTGTCACTAACACATCCAGTTCAGAAGTCCCGCCCGTCTGTCTCACTCTCCACTGTACCAATGCTCGCAGTCCACAGACTTCACTCCCGCTGGTCACCCTCGCCGCCACTCGACGCTCTACTGGCTCGTCGTCTCCGCTGTCTTCGCACACTTGTCGCTTGAGTTCGCCAAACTCTAGACTGTCGGATCGGAGGTCCGTCACGGCTTAACAAGTCTCGCTCGCCCGATTTAGAATGTTCCTCGCGCCCTGAGTCTCGCTGAGAGAGACTATGGCGATGACCAGAACATCCTTCCAACGATAACCCCAGAAATTCAATCTGCCCAAGTATGGGAGCGCAGAAGTCCTGATAGGCTTATTACACATTCCTTCGCACGCTCGGGTGGGACCGGGCGAGGTAAGCTATGCACAGCAGCAACCATGCAACAATATTTAAATACTCAGAATAATAAAGCCTACATTCTACTGTCCTGGTTTCGTTATTTATATTGATTTTTACTTTAAAACGTATTTAAAGCAGCACCCATGGCATTTTCTCACATCACATCATCACCAAATTCCTGACTCGTCAATGATACTGATGCCCGTAAATCCATCAAAGCAGAAACTTGCGATTTGTCAATAATCAACTGAACCAAAGGTAAGCCCTTGCTAAATCGTAAAATGCGTTTCGAAAATGTAATAACCGATTTTTAGCTAATTGTTTCGTCAGAGGACATTTTATGTTGAGTGTGTCCCTGGTGACTACATTTGAAGCACATTTTTGACTTCTGCATTACCATAATGTTACCTTCCATCTCATCACTATCAGTCAACACTCTTTGTGGCCTTTATTGCTCGACACTTTATTAAAGAGTCAAAGTAATGTATATATTCTAAACCTCGAGGTGTTACCATCTAATTATATATTTGGTTGCACATGTGAAGCAGCACTAAATTGATTCCTGTAAATGAAAATGTGCGAGCCTGAAAATATGAAAAGCAGTACAGCGCTGAATGTATAGCGTAGGTGCGTTTGGTGTGTGATATTGAAGCGATGTGGGATAACTGCATTACCAAAGCTAGCAACAACAACATTTCGCGTAGCACGCTCTTACTGCTTCACTGTGGCTTAGAGAGCAATGAACATTAAACCGCTTTGCGTTCCATTGCATAATCGACTGAATCTGTATGTGCGAGGCATGCCTCAACGCGCCCTTGCTGAGTAGTAGCAAACTTCGCTTCAGAAAACAAGCAACTGCTATACGTTCCTAGATAGAACCATGACACTCGTGTAAAACCCAGAATGAAATCCCATCATGCATTTGAAAATTTATTTACGTATATATATAGCTTTTTTCCTTCTGCGACAGTTCAGCATTGTTTCAGTCATCTGGCAAAATGTTTCTTGTAAATATCTTGGACCTTCATTAACCAGTAAAATCCACTAATAGTTTTCAAAGTAGTGCCCTTTGTAACATTGAAAAAAAAAAAAATCTTAAAATTTTTTTTCAGAATTATTTGTTAACTCTGCTTGTGTTTTTGAACAAACATACATATTTTATACAATTTGTTAAAAGAGAAAATGTATAATCCTACATTTTAAAAACAATCGCACCAATACTCGGTAAATTAAACATAAACTCTACAAAGTATATTCTTCTTTTCACGGCAGCAGAAATAAGTAAGATTTAACTTGAAGTAAGTTTTGAGGCACCCGAGTACAAGGTATTTTGTACTGCAGTGAAACATGTTGTAATTCGCGTTTTATAACAAACCACTAAACGTATTCCGAATGAATTGTTTAAGGGAAGACAACACAATTCATAATATTAAGGAATAATGATTTTTATAAAAAGTATCCGATCATCTGATGTGGTGAACACACTTAAACAGCTGTCACTTGTCCAGTTGGTGCTGCCTTCTTTAGTACATAGTCTCCTGATCTACTGTCCATACGGAGGTGATTCTCTCAACCGCTCAACGTTCCTGGCGCTAAGTTCTGTATTAAGCATGTAATGCACGGAGCTACAGTCGCGCAAAACTGAACAATTCTTAGGGATATGAGAAATTTGCGCAGTAATTTGCGGACAAGGCAGCATTTAAATGTTCGGTACAATCTAAATCTGAATCAGTGATTTCAATCAGTAGAACTATTTGCTGAATCATAAGTTAATGAGTTATTATCTACTGGGCGAATCAGTGGAAATGCACTGAGGTTTTACTTCCAGGCCAGTGCAGTTCACTACGATTTAGCAGAAATTATTATTTAGTTAGTAAATACCGGCAACTATAATGATCTGTTGAATTTTTCTGATTTAAATGGAGCAGTTTCAACAGAAGTGCAGTCAAATTTCCTGATTTGGAGCAGTTCTAACTGTTTCAATTGATAGAATGTAAAGGTGTATGTTACGTTTGTTTTTGGCTCACTCTTTGACACCTTGTGGGCACGTCCAATCATCGCCTTCCACTGTGGCAGCTAGAAACCGATGAACAATTAAATTCGCCTGATTGTATATACGATTGTTTAGTCTTTAAACTCGCGATTTTCTCATGTATTCAACAATTCTTAAAGAGTAGGGATCCTTACAGGCAGAGATAACATGCAAAAACATTAGCTTACTTGCAGAAGGCATCAATAAGTTACGCAAATTGTCTGCAACTATTTACCTGTTGGTTTTTTACTTTCCCACTTACCACTGTATTGCTGGTTGCATCACGTTTGACATGCTCACTCCACTGAATAAACCTATTACTGTGCCAGCTCCCAGCCAATTACGTGCCGAGTTGGTAGTCACCCAATCAAACGTGTTTTCACGTGTAACAGTTAACACAATCTATATTCTTCATTTCAGTAGTAGTTTGCGTATTATTAATTTTATTCGCGGCAATTAGTGTTAATGTGCTTTAAAATTTTTTAGCATCTTTCGAAACCATGCGACTACATCCATAAGAATTAATTTTCTGTGGCAGACAAATTTTCTTTCTCGGACCAGCCCGAGAGTTCTAAATGTTAATGCCAAAAGAGGGCTACTGGATAATGAATAGAACTTGATATTCACGATCTTCTGGATCAGATGCGAAGTTAGTGGAACAGCTGAACACTTGATAGGGCAAGCGACATTAGCGAGCAGTGTGTGTGCTTAGCTTGTTGTATGTACTTGCAACGGGTTACATCAGGGCTTCTGTATTCCTTGCGAAGATACGGGCTGTACGCGGTAGGCTAGGCACTTGCGAAGTAAACTTCTGAAAAACTTCCCTGCGTCTGCCTCCATGTGTCTTAATAAGCACACTGACTTGCACTCGCTCAGTAAAGTTGGTAGTGACGGAGAGAAAGTACATCCGGTGTCTTAGAGTTGAAATATAAGTATTACGTAAACATTTGTGAGTACTGGAATTATTTCTCTTGCTTTGCATTTTTTTTATGCTCGCTAGAGTAGGAAAAATCAAGTGTAATAAAATTAGCAGGTGTCTAACATTAAGAATATTTGGTGAACAGTGACATTATATTATATGTCGTTAAAATAAAAATTAATTAATTTGAAATAAAAGCTCGGCCACCAAGACCTCTATCGCTTGCTAACTGGCATGGGCTCAGAAGCAGAGAAGGTGTGGTAAGATAAAGATGGACCGATCTTTTTAAAGATGAGCCCTTACTGGATAAATTTTTTTTTTCTACGTCCTTCGCCGGAACTTTCTCAATGAACGGTCACAGAGTAGATGGTACACAGAGGCGGAATTGAACTTCGGTTCCTTTGATACAGCCATAGCCGTGTTCTGGGAGCCGGCCTCGTGCCTGATTGGCTACTGCATGCTGCGAAATGTTTCGTATTGGTCGGGCTGCTGGCTGCCAAGCAGGTTACCAGGCGACATTTCACTCGCTAGTGACGCCAATATGTTGGCCTGTGCGGCAGTGTAGTTTCCGTAGGCCTAACCACTCTGTCAAATGGCCATCACATATCTGTTTTTCNTGTGTTTTTCACGTCTGTCCAAACTCACTTTATAACCTGGAGCATGCATATTTTTTCACCAAAAATTAAAGAGATTTTTTTTTTTTCATTTTTTTTATCAGACATTAACCCTTTCCTTAATTTACTCGCAGGTCTTTCCCATACGCACATTCGTTTTTTCCTCGATCTCTGGATCTCGTTCTTTTCGGTTCCTTTTTACCACGCAGTTATCGGTCTCATTTTTCTTCTTCTGATAAATAGAATAATATACTTTGGCAATTATTTTGATTACCACACAGCCCTAATTATATACAGTGGCATACCTATCTTTATCGATTCGTCGTCATGGGGTACGGGCTTACCACACAAGCATTCCAGAAATATATTAAATTTAATTACACCCTTGTCTTCGATCACATTCTCCAGCTGACCGATGATACGCTGTTTCATGTTATCCAGGTAGCTGCGAATATCTGTATTCTCACACATGTACGTTGCCGTCATGTCTCGAAAGGCACCCTCCACCTCCACGAAGCCATAGGTATCGTCCTCACCATCACCAACGGCTGCTCTATGGCGTGACCTACCCGACGCCATGAGGCGGGCGGAACCGGAAGGGCCGGGCTGTGGGGAGGCAGCATCAATTATTCTGATGCTTCGCTGGAGGGGCAGCGGGGCGATTGCATTTGACACTGTGTGCACGCAGATTGTCAGCGCGTGTGAATTGCCTCCCGTACTTGTCGCATTCTAGTGTTTCCGAATCAGGGTTCCCCCAGCCGCCTGAACTGTAACGATTGACTACCCACATTCTTATAGAGAATATAATAAAATTAGCTAACACCCATACTACTCGAATAGTAGAATGCTATGCTGTCACAAAGGATGCATCATCAAAAAAGTTACCTCAGTGTTTTCCCATCACCCCACACCATAGCATTCCATCGTAGCTCCGTCCGCACTTCACCTCCGCACAGCTGGCGGGGCGACTTCCTACTAACCACTCGCCTATGGCCGTCACACGAAGGTACGGACCACAATAACGAAGTATTACTACCAGCTACAGAAGCATCGTTCTTACGGTTAGTGGATGTGAAGCATTGCAAAGATTTGTGTCAAGTGACATGGAGAACATAACCGAAGCCGCAGAAATTTTGTTTGTCGAAATACAATATGATATTACGGTTTATAGTATACATTCGATGGCGTAATTTGCAAGTGTTTAATAGGCAGTTCAAGTAACCGTAGTAAACGGTTCATTGTAAGCAGGTGTGTTTATTCTAAGTTGTTAAAAAACCAACTTATGAAATATTTCAAGACAGAAATTGAGAGAAAATATTGTTGTTACCAACGTATAAAGTTAATATTGCAACATAAATGTGGTCTTTGAAAAGTGTCAAAGCCATTAAAATATCGCTGTAAGCAGCACTATGTTCATAATATTTATTCGTCCGTAAAACAGTATTTTAATATAAACATAGGTCCCCTCGGTGTACTCCCATCTCCCTGCTCCATTACCTTCTACTATAGCTACATCCACACCTCACCTCGTACGGTATTCTCCAGGGCTACAGCATCCCAGGCGAACTGTTCTAGTTGCAGTCACTAGGAGACCTGCCTAGTGAAAACATTGTCTTTGAATATGTCTCGGAATACGCGTGCTGT
>NQII01002491.1:268664-300668 GCA_002778355.1 Clitarchus hookeri | reverse complement strand
TTAAACACTCTGTATTAGTGAACCCTCATGGACCGCTCATTAGGAACAACAACAACAAACTACGGAGTCTCTCCCCCCTTCTCAGCCCCTTGCTGATGCAGGCCCGCATCTGTACGTGCAACCCCTTCCTCCGTCCCGTGTAGCACAGGCAGAGTCGCTTTAAAGATGCGCAGTACCAAACACTGCATCACCATAGTCGCGGTAGATGTCTGCATTTAAATTCACAACGTCATAAGAGAATTGCGCATGTGTGGAAGACGTGCTAGGTAGAGACAGCTGCACTTACGAAGGTACTGACTGGAAGATGCGGTTGACGAAGGATTCGACGAAGAGGAAGACAGTTTAGAGAGCTGGATATGGCATGGCCTGATCTGGTGCATACACATTACTGCGTAGAGAATGGTGGTCGATGGGGACTTTTATAGTATGTGTGCAAAATGAAGGANATCTGGTGCATACACATTACTGCGTAGAGAATGGTGGTCGATGGGGACTTTTATAGTATGTGTGCAAAATGAAGGAAGGAAGGAGGGTCGTCACCTCCTCCTCTCTCACAGATACCCCACCGCCGCCACCACAGCATCGTACAAGTATAGGCCTCTAAATGACCCGATTCTCTCTCCCTCACTATCCCACTACAGAACGTCTGGTTGCAACCACAGTTCATATACACTGAAGAGCCAAAAAAACTGGCATAGGCGTGCGTATGCATATAAAAGAGGTATGGAACCAATCAGAGTAACGCGATGCAGTTCGGCTGCTAGATCCGTTACTGCTGCTACAATGGCAGGTTATCAAGATTTAAGTGAGTTTGAACGTGGTGTTATAGTCGGTGCACGAGAGATGGGACATAGCATCTCCGAGGTAGCGGCAACATTTGGACGTTCGCGTACGACCATTTCACGAGTGTACCGTGAATATCGGGAATCCGGTGAAACACCACATCGTCGACATCGCTGCGGCCGGAAAAATATCGTGAAATAACGGGACAAACGACGACTGACGAGAATCATTAAACGTGACAGACGTGCAACCCTTTCTCAAATTGGCGCAGATGGGATTTGTGGACTTCCCTGCATAATTCATGGTGTGAATTGCCTCCTGCATACCTTCAGACATTAGTTGAGTCCATGCCACGTCGTCTTGCGACACTTCTGCGTGCTTGGGGGGCCCTACACGATATTAGGCAGGTGTACCAGTTTTTTTGGCTCTTCAGTGTATAAACATAGTATATTAATATAATCTTTAATATAATGGTAACAGTTAATAGTGGCANTTTTTTTGGCTCTTCAGTGTATAAACATAGTATATTAATATAATCTTTAATATAATGGTAACAGTTAATAGTGGCACTTTCACTATACAAATAATTGCATTTCGGGAATCGATGTTACTTCACTCCAAACGGATAATGTTGAATGAAGAACGCAGGCATTGTGTGCAGTTACAAATAGATACAGTTATTGATGAACATATATATGGTTTTTACAATGAATTACCAGTACATACTTCTCTCTACATCATTCACTTATGATTTTTGCAAAACCTGCTTTACAAATATCTGTTTCTTCTCTCTCCCTCCCCCCCCCCTTTCCCAACGTACGTATCTTACTATACAGAAATGACAACCTACACTTTATATATATTTTCAAACCCAATAGAGCGTGTGTGATTACACATATACTTGAAATAAAACTGCTTTACAAACGTCTCTTTCTATCTCTTTCTCTCTTACTCTCACCACATATCTACTTATAATGGAATGATAACCTACATGTTATGTTTATTTTCAAACCTAATGGAGCGTGTGTGGGAATATACGTATACTTGAAATAAAAAAACATTAAATTCACTTATGATTTTCACAAAAACTGCTTAACAGATATATCTGTCTCACTACATATCTACTTATACTGCAATAACAACCTACATCTTATATTTACACTAATACCTAATGGAGCATGTGTTTGATTAGACGTATACGTGAAATAAAAAAACATTAAATAGCATACGGAACGCGTATTAGTCAGTGTCGATCATACAGGTCACTAGCCCGAGTAGTTACTCTTTAACCTCGTATGCGGGCACTGTAGCGAGACTTTGAATAGCTGCTGCTGGCGGGCGTTGCTGTGCAAGTGGCAGCTGACCACATGGACGACATGCGGTTCTCACGTCGTCGTCGTCGACACTGACGGCCTCAGCAACAGTAGTGCTGGACATCTCGATGCCGTCGCGACATCTGCGGTGGACTTGGGGACGTCTCCGCTGCACCATCACGTCCAGGACAGTCGTCCTCGCGGCCCTGTTATGCCTTGGTGTTGATGATGACGCCATGGGCACAGGGGAGATGGTCGGCAGCTGGGTAACCCCATCGTAGACAACATGGACAGAGGGGGATGCCACTGCTGCTGGCTGTGGGGCCGTGTCCTGGGCCGGGGTGGGGTCTGCTGCAGCTGCCACACAGCCCACCACGTGGGATGCCACGTGTCACATGCAGACACGTGGGGGCAAGGACTTCATCCTCCGCGCAAGACAGTGGCGTGTCCTCCCGCATGTAGAGCATGGCACACTCACTGTACGTTGTACACCTGATCAGTTGTTGACTGGGCTCGTACAATGCAGTGCACGACACTATCGGAGTCCTCTGTGTATGTCCACTTTGTGTCGCCAGTCTTGTATGTATACATCACGCTACCGTGGGCCAGGGTCTCGTTGGTATCGGGTGGAAAGTTGCCATCCTTTCCGCCAGACTGCTACTGCTGACGGGATGGATGTGAGGCTCTTATATTGCCCACCAACGTGTGTGTGGTGGGGGTGTGACATCACTGATATATAAAAACCTTGCCAAATAGTCCAAGAATGTGTGCAGCAAGGTCTTTTTGGCTACAGCACGCTGCAAAAGACTCCCTAATCGCTGGACTGCCGGCTGTCTAATACGTGAACAAGTACTGATTGTTCAACGACGTTCCGACATTTTGCTGGTCAAGGACGCCATTTTTCTAGCGTGTGCGGCTGCAGTTTGCGGTATAAGCTGTTGTATTATCTCGAGGACTTGGATGCGACTGCACTCCAAAGTTCGTTTCATGATCAGGAAATACAACTTACAAAATTCCCAGAAATTTATTTCTTTGAAAAAGTTCTTCGATGGTCAGGCAATCGGCTTCTTTTAAAGTGGCTGAAATTCGATTATCGATACAACAGTTGGATAAAACGCTCTGTGCTTACCGATGGGTAATTGGATACTGCATTACACGAGATTTTATTGTACTTGTATGCATCGCCAAAAAATGTATATTTTTAAGTATAAATATAAATTTGTTCTTCCACTATATGTACTTGTGTTGTGTTATTTATTCCTACTCTTCATTCTCTCTCATTTCCTCATGTTCCCATCGTCCTTCTCTCTGTGTTATATGATCATGCATGTGTTTACTTATTTCCAGTCTGATAATGCAGTGAACTGAGATTGGACATGGACATACATCAATAATGGCCTCGCACCTCGCACCTGTGATTATTTCCGGCCAGGTGTGTATGTCTGCAGACTGGGCACATTACATGTTCTCACAGAGGTTTTTTCTGGGGATGGGGTCTACTTCTTTCAGTTTTGATGCTTGTTAACGTTCTTGAAGGTCTGACAGCCACAGTTGTTAACAATCTCCTGCTCCTCCTTCCCCACAGTGGGGCTGAGGGACCACAGTTGTTAATGACCTGCCAGGAGACTTGAGATTGGGTCATATTTCTGACTTGTACTGTGACACATGTTAAATGTTCTTAGAGACTGTTCTCATGGGCATTGCTTAATATTCAGTGGTGTGTGAGACTTCGTATTCATGAGGGTATGAGCGAGCAGTCAGTGGTCCATGTTACTTAAAATCCATGGTGGCTAGAGCTAGCAGTCATCCTGCATGAGAGTGTATGGCTGTCCGCTGGCAGCATTATTTGTTATTAATTACCACTAGGTTGGTTGTCACCCATTCCCGAAGGGACATAACTTCTGGTGACATCAGTTGTTGGTCGTCGGCCATGGGGTGCGTGCTGCTGCTTACTATTCATGGCGACGCCCATGTAGGATGGTGGCAGCCCATCGAGGGCATCGGCCTTTCTTGATTGGTTCTTGGTTTGACGATGGTCATTTCACGGATCGCGATGGTCCTTTCTCACTCTGTCGTTTCTTATATTTCTCGTTTTATTATTGCTTAGGCATGCGGGCATCGTGTTGGGTGACATTAATATTTTTTTCGCTAGACCCTCCTTAAGCGCTGCGCCTAGCAGCAGACTTTGGACGCGAAGATGACAGTCGTCAGTGGCACACTTTAGCTGACAGTGGGCGAACGATGGCGATGGTACTGCACTCTGGTGGGTGGTGCGGGAGGCATGGAGGTGATGCACTCTGGTGGCCAGCGGGAGAAACGACGCTGGTAAATTTCTACGGCGGCAGGTCATTGGCATGTGCATTATTGACGCGGTAGATACTAACACATTCGCAATTAGCATTTGCATCATTTTCATAGCTGGAATTTGTATTTGCGGATTTGCATTGGCAGATTTCCATTTGCGAATTCGTGACGTCATCCAAGATGGCGGCCTGTGTCCGTGTATCCGCAGCCAGCACAGCCTGTCGCGTGAATGCCCCTTTTCGTCTACTCTNTCCAAGATGGCGGCCTGTGTCCGTGTATCCGCAGCCAGCACAGCCTGTCGCGTGAATGCCCCTTTTCGTCTACTCTTGATGTTTTCTTATAAAGACACGCGCACAGTTAACTATAGTGCATCCATGATTATTTCCAACTTTTCTGAAGTCCTTCCATGCTATCCCTCCTCCTCATGCTAACAAGGCTTAACCAAGTCTAGAAAAGTACACCAAAGGAAAAGGGCACTGCATTTGTGCACGCACAGTTTAATAATATATTGCATTGTGAAAACTATTTCTTACTAGGCGTTGCAACCACCTTTCTTCTTTCTGTTTTATTCCAATTCATTATAAATGAAGCATTACAATATATAGATCAATTGTAAACACAAGTTCATTTTACCTAAAATTATGATACTTTAATGTTAACATAAGTATGAAATGCTTGAGATTCGTGGCATATTTATGAAACAGCCGAACACATCATACATGAGGTCATTTCTCGAAGGTTTGAGGGGGCCGCGTTGATGTAGTGGTCAGACTACTCGCCTCCCACCTAGGCAAACCGGGTTCGATTCCCAGCAGGGTCGTTCCCGGATTTTCGCACGTGGGATACGTGCCGGACGATGCCGCTGGTCGGGGCTGGTTTTCTCGGGATCTTCCGTTTCCGTCATTGCATTATGGCGCTGCTCCACACTCACCTCACTTCATTCACCCTCATCGTCTCTCAAGATCATGGTGTTAAGGGGTATAAGTCCCCGCCATTCTGGAGTTTCAGAATTTTCGCAACTACTAAAACTATAGATTTTGTATTGAATTTTGTGAAACGACCGGACACAGGACATTCCTTTGTACATTTTCCGAAGTTGGTATTGCTTGACTCCTGTGGTTTGTCAAACCTCTGTAGTCACCCGCAAGGAAAAGTCACTTACTTCTTCCCAGCAGTCACGAGTTCAAAATTAATAAACTCAGTGATGATGACGTAATAAGCGGGTCCCAGGATATCAGCAGCACGATGAGGATTTATGCCGTGTCGTGAGAAGAATTTCGTTAAACGGACTTAAAAACTAAGTTATGGCGAAAAATTNTACGATGAGGATTTATGCCGTGTCGTGAGAAGAATTTCGTTAAACGGACTTAAAAACTAAGTTATGGCGAAAAATTCGTAAAATCAAGATGACGGATACTTATCCCCCTTAAGAGCAGCCAAAATATTTCCACCTTAAGAATTAATTCAAAATGTGTGAAGATAACGCGAGCAAAGAATACTGAAAGTGTCAGCGAAGATAAAGAGGTCCATCTTGCCTGAAACTGTCTTCACGAAAGTCAGATTCAGTATTCATTGTCTACCATTGTGTGGAGTTAATGCATTTCAAAATTTACTACCGATATAACTGGTCGTGGGAGATTTCCATGGTGCGTTAAACAAACTGTAATACCAGACCAAAAAGTAATAAAACAGTCTAGAATGTTACAAAATAAATTCATAAAAGTAGAAAATAACTCTAGCGCCTTCTTCGAAGTTAGAGAAACGAGAGAAAAATAAGCACCACGGGATGTACAAGTTAAAGAGGAATTGCTGGTTTCCACTTTTTACTGTGGATCCGCTAAAACTCGTTAAAAATCGTCCACCGCGAGGTAACGAAAAATCTCCGCTCCTGAGATAAATGGTTGGGAACCCTGTCAAAGCTGAGTTAGATGACAGATGATGGATCGAGCTACCGAAGTATTTCAGATTCGGATTTNGGTTGGGAACCCTGTCAAAGCTGAGTTAGATGACAGATGATGGATCGAGCTACCGAAGTATTTCAGATTCGGATTTAAGTGAGAAAAAAAACTGCTCGTTTCACGTCGCTGTAAATGAATTAGCAGTTTTTAAAATATCTCCTCATATATGAAACTCGACACATTCACCACGGGAATAGCCCGACATCAATCGTTCAAGAATTTTCGATATATTTCTACGACGTTGCCGTAGGATATAAAGATTCCGAGATTGACTTTCTCAAATTCGTTGACGTTGGCACGCTAACACAACTCGTAGTTCACGCTCCTAAATCAAAACACTTAGAATTGTCCAAAGTACGCTAATCTAACTGCAGATCTGTTGAAACTGGTCTACTTGAATTAATAAGATTCTACCTGTCATATTTGTTTCCATTATTCTCTGATTAAATTGAGATTTGTACTGATTCCTAGTGAGTTGTACCAACATGGCAGTAAAGCCTGAGCACATTTCGCTGATTCGCCAGAAGGTAACAACTTACTAACTGAAGATTCAGTTAAATAATTCTACTGAATGAAATTACCGATTCAGATTTTCAGAGTGCAAGTCGTGAGCAACGAGTAGGGAGACAATTCGAAGAGAATCTTTGTCTTCATCTTTCCTTTGCCTGTCCGAATGACGTAACACGTAGCTATAACTTTATTCTTGAGTTCAGACTCTTATGTATGTCAGGCTGATCATCACTACTGGATATTTAATAACGGTTTTTCACGGTAAAGTAAGCTCTTTTAAAAGCTGTCTTTAAAAAAAAAAATAATCGCATTCCATAGCTACATGCATGCTAGAGTACACACTGGCTGCAGAGTACTTAATAATACAGAAGTGAAACAGCTGAATATACTGCACATGCTAGCAAAATGGCGTCACTGACCAGAAAGATGTTGTAACGTCGTTCTACAATCAGCACCTGTTCACGTATTAGANAAGGTAACAACTTACTAACTGAAGATTCAGTTAAATAATTCTACTGAATGAAATTACCGATTCAGATTTTCAGAGTGCAAGTCGTGAGCAACGAGTAGGGAGACAATTCGAACAGAATCTTTGTCTTCATCTTTCCTTTGCCTGTCCGAATGACGTAACACGTAGCTATAACTTTATTCTTGAGTTCAGACTCTTATGTATGTCAGGCTGATCATCACTACTGGATATTTAATAACGGTTTTTCACGGTAAAGTAAGCTCTTTTAAAAGCTGTCTTTAAAAAAAAAATAATCGCATTCCATAGCTACATGCATGCTAGAGTACACACTGGCTGCAGAGTACTTAATAATACAGAAGTGAAACAGCTGAATATACTGCACACGCTAGCAAAATGGCGTCACTGACCAGAAAGATGTTGTAACGTCGTTCTACAATCAGCACCTGTTCACGTATTAGATAGCCAGCAGCCTGGCGATTAGGGAGTCTTTTTCAGCGTGTTGTAGCCAAAAATACCCAGGGCCTACTTCCACACCCTCGTGCAGCCAATCGGTGACTCCTAAATAGCTGTTGCCAATAACTAGTGACTCCCGAATTTCACGAAAACATTTCCGTACATGTTAGACTTCAATACCTTACGGGCGTGCCAGCAGTATTATTTTGCTTATTGGCGGCGTGTCTTTGCGAGGAGACTTTTCTTACTTGACTGACCAATCAGAATTCGGTAACTCCGATACTGTACGTCTGTGATTCGCGGCTAGTCACCTAGTACGTGCAACACCTAGCTCATACAATCAAGAAAGGAGATCTGAGCTAAAGTATTAGGAAATACAACAACAGGTCGTGAAATATGTTCGCGAAATTCCGGTGTCCCTTCCAATAACATCAAAACGCACAAACATTTTTATTGTTCCCGGATTATATGACAGTCACAGAATACTTTAAAATACAGAGGTAAAACAGCCTGGTATACGGCATACTCCTATCGCATACGCCAACAAAACGGCTTCACTGGCCACCAACACATCGGAATGCTGTTCGCCAATCAGCGCTTGGTAACCTGCTCGCAAGGCCGGCAGCCTAGCCAATAGGAAACCTTTCCCAGCACGTAGTAGCCAATCATACGCAAGCACCACTTCCAGGTCCTCGCGCAGCCAATCAGAGAACGGGTAGCACACATCAAAGGAACTGCCACGCTATTTGGTCCCTGTGTACTTGTTTATTCTGCGGCTTGACAAGAGGAACTTAATAACCTATTACAATGCAAGTAATATCAAACAGAAATTCATTTCTATTGGCCCCAACCCATGGCAGAACGTTAATACAGATAACTTTACGCTTCTCGACAAAAAAAAAATTCGTAACTGTGGCATTCGATTGAGTGAAATTTCTGATAAATAGTTACTCTGAATTTGCGAATGCGTCTAAAGCCAGATATATATAGCGAGAGATATGTGTAATCGAAAGGGTTAAGCGAGCTCTAAATATCTCCCGTTCCCTCTCTCTCTCTCTCTCTCTCTCTCTCACACACACACTCACAATGCACATTACAGGTATTCACCAGTTTATAGCAGCCATTCGTCAGAAATTCCAGTCAATTGAATATTACCGTTTGTAATCACCGATTTCAAAGATCTATTAGCGTGGAACCACAGGACGTGTTGGAATTATTTTCTCTGTAAATTATCGGGTTTTACCGACCGTTGTACGGCTTTGCTGTTTGCATGGCCGTGTTCTGCTATCGTTTATTTACCTGGCAGTACTGGTCTCCGCCTCACTCCCTCTTTTCAAATCCGCTTTCAATCAAGGCGACAGGAGCACTGCAGCAATTAACAATAAGAACTGTTTACCATTGCTAAATTAATATTAGGGAGCGTGGGAGAGGGAAATTTTTTCTTGGACATAAAGCTTAAAATCAAATATTAAAAAAATTTTCGCACTACCCGACAAAAAAACATTACACGTCGTCAGCAAAATAGAACGCAATAAGAGGGATCGGAGAGAGAAGCATAAAAAAAAAGGGTCGTGGTTTATGATTTCTTGTTGTAATTGAATTTGTTTTGTTTGCGAGCAAGTGCGGGTGTCGGCTGGTGGTTGCAGCCCTTCCCGGGGGTTGTGGGGGAAGGGTTGTAAAAATGCAATATTGGTTTTCAATTCTTCCTCCACCTTCGCTCTCTCTTTGTACACGCATCCCGCTCGGGCAGCTTGCCCTCTGCACGACCTCTGATGTTACAAAAGTAATAAATAAAACGTGGGTCGCGGAGGTGTTGCTCGACGGGGCGTTCACCTCGCGTGGTGACACAGGTGCGAGGTACTTGGAGAACCGGCGTGTGCTTGAGCCGGGAGACCCAGCTCCTTGCAATAATATTGACGCGTTTTATGCAGAAGGCACTGAGGGCCGCCCCTCGAAGAAATGCACTACTTTAAGGCCTATAGTTAGAGACCTGAAGAATTCGCTGATTCATTTTGGGACAAGCTAGGATTCAAAACACGTGCGTTTATATAACTTTAGCCATTGGACCACGCGGTTTTTTACACCTCCTGGAGAACGGTGTCCAGTTGTCGCCTTCCACTGTGACAGCAGACAACCAATGCGCAGTTTATATCAGCATATTCGTGCATAAGACTGTAGAGTCTAGCCTGTAGGTCATTGAACTCGCGAATTTTTCAGGTCTCTACCTATAGTCTGCTCGCGGTTTATTCGCACTTTTGGAATCGAACATTTGACAAAACGTCCCATGTACTACGATTTTCTTGTTTTCTAAACCTATCACTAGGGATGCGCGCATTTCGCGGAAAAGATTGCCGNCGTCCCATGTACTACGATTTTCTTGTTTTCTAAACCTATCACTAGGGATGCGCGCATTTCGCGGAAAAGATTGCCGTACATGCTAGATTTCAATACCGTATGGGTAGGGGCAGTGATATTTGCCGAAAAAATTTTGAGACAAGATACAGTCCAAATCACTGTAGGGTCGTCCAGATTCTTTGATTGGCTGAAAAATGTTCTGGCCCGTGTTAACCGTTTGTGGACGAATCACGAAGGTTCAGTGTCGGAGTAACTTAGTCCTGAGTGGCTTGGTCAAAGACGGACACGGCACCAGCAAGGTCGGTTACCTACATATTGTTGAGCTGAGGTGTGTATATAGTATTGAAGTATACTGTGTGCTCCGATTTTTACGCTAAATATCACTGGCCCTACGTATGGGCGTACCAACAGTGTTCCTTAGCTTATTGGCCTCGAGTCTTTGTGCAGAGACAATTTTTTACTTGACGGGCAGGTTAGAACTCTGTGATTCAGATACTGTACCTACTTATGTGATTCACACGCATCAGCTGGATCATGAAAGTGGATCTGAGCTAAAGTGTTATGAAGACCAACTGGCCGTGAAATCTTTTCGCAAAATTGAGGTGCCCCTACCTATCATACATCACAAGCTTTCTATACCTGTAATCAAATAAAAGTACCTTAGTTTTGTTTAAAATGAACATTTTTTTACAGTTTTCCTTGTAAATTATAAAATTTTATTTAAAAGTTAATTTAAATAAAACTGGGCGAAAATAGGTGGGTTGGCAATGCGAAGTAAGAAATAGTTGTTATGCAAAATATTATTACATTGAGTGCGCTCGAATGTGGTGCATCGTCCTTCTGGTGTAATCTTCTAGACTTGGTTAATTACACTTAAGCTTTCTTTGCGTGAGGGGGGGAAACTATCCTGGAAGTAGAACTTTAGCCCTATCAGACCTACTATAATTTACTGTTTCATATGTTGCAAACAAAAATATTTTATGATACGTGCTGTACTTAAACTCTTGTTTCGTTGCCACAGCCAATGAGCTATATCCTATTTGTTCGGCTACAGTTATATTGACCAATCATGACCTGGACCAGTAAGACGGTTTGCGAATAATTTACCCACAGGTAAATTCATCGGTCATTGAGCTTCGCAATGTGCAGCAAAGACAAAAAAATCACCAACACATGCGTAATGTACACAATTGTGTGCACTGGGTCAGAATGGGTTAGCAGCAACGACAACCTAGAATTGAATAGCTTATGTCAGAGAGTATTTAATACAACGTTTAATAGCAGCTCATTCCTTGAACTCCAGTTTCACGTGCCAGCAAAATGGCTCCACTCCATCAACATGTATGAACTGCGATCACCAATCAGCGTCTGGTATCTTAGTTGCCGGGAGGTGGACCAGCCAATAGGGCAACTTTCTCAGGACGCGGTAGCCAATCAGATACGAAGCCCACTTCCAGACACTCGTGCAGCCAATCAGAGAATGGGTACGCTCACCTCAGATAAACCGCCGCGCCATTTAGTTTCTGCGTGATTATTTTCCCTGTGTCTTTACACTGAACTACAGAAGCACAAGTTCTTTTCGCGTGCGCATTTCCGCTTACTACCGTCTCATTGGTTCAAATTACTGCGGATATGTTTACCAAACTTAAAAGACGCCAATGAGCTAATGAGCAAGCGAGTTGACTGTGTCCCATTTACAATGACTTGGTACGTATAACCCGATGTACGGTACATCATGTCAGTTTTGATAACTAAAACAAAATTAAATTTTTATTCCCGAAATGACAACTTATGTTTCATGGTGTTTATATAATATGATCGAATATTAGGTAAGTAGGGACACCGGTTGTTCCGCGAAAAAAATTCAGGAGAAGCTGTGCTCTAACGCACTTTGTTCAGAAATACTTTCGTGATTGGTTCACTTGCATTGTTACGCGTCTTATCTGTATGCCCGCAAATCACAGACGGTCAGCATCGGAGATAATTAATTCTGATTGGCTCACTCACTAAACGGACTGTTTTCTCACAAAGACAAGCGGCCAATTGTGAAATGAAGACGGCAAGTGTTCACATAGATTATTTATGTCTAGCCTCCGCGTAAATATTTTCGCAAAAAAACAGGTGGCCCTCTAGATAAGCAATGGATGTATATCCGTGCAAGTTGTGTCTTCAAGGGCAAAGAAATTGTCATGACACCATTGGCCGAGCTAAGCTAGACTTGGACAAAGAGTGGATAAGTACCCAGAGACGAAATGGATTGGCGGTTTCTTTGAGGGGGCCGTAACCCATTCTCCGATTGGCTGCACGAGGGTCTGGGAGCGATCATTCAGTCTTCATTGTCCACTGCATGTTGCGGGAGGTTCCCTATTGGCTGAACTGCCGGTTGGCAAATAAGTCACCAAGCGCTGATTGGCAGACGGCTCTCCGACATGGTGCTGGCTAGTGGAGTCATACTGTGGGCGTATTCGGCTGTAGTTTGTGTAATGAGCAACTGCTTCACCTCTNCATGGTGCTGGCTAGTGGAGTCATACTGTGGGCGTATTCGGCTGTAGTTTGTGTAATGAGCAACTGCTTCACCTCTACATTCTTAATTGTTCGGCGACTCTAGCATAGTTCTCAAAATCTTGGGTCTGTTATGAAGAGCCTCCTACACATCAGATTACCGCCTCCTTTCCAAAAATATTCAATTATAGACGCAAGAATGTTTTTAACGATCCTGACACAGCGTACAAAATTGTGTACATTAAATGAGGATTTAAGAAAATTCAGTTGTAAAATATCCCTTTAAAATGTTGTTTCGTAAACCATACATCATTTATCCCACAACTTCACAATCATGCANCATGGTGCTGGCTAGTGGAGTCATACTGTGGGCGTATTCGGCTGTAGTTTGTGTAATGAGCAACTGCTTCACCTCTGCATTCTTAATTGTTCGGCGACTCTAGCATAGTTCTCAAAATCTTGGGTCTGTTATGAAGAGCCTACACATCAGATTACCGCCTCCTTTCCAAAAATATTCAATTATAGACGCAAGAATGTTTTTAACGATCCTGACACAGCGTACAAAATTGTGTACATTAAATGAGGATTTAAGAAAATGCAGTTGTAAAATATCCCTTTAAAATGTTGTTTCGTAAACCATACATCATTTATCCCACAACTTCACAATCATGCANGCAGTTGTAAAATATCCCTTTAAAATGTTGTTTCGTAAACCATACATCATTTATCCCACAACTTCACAATCATGCATAAATATTGTACACACATGTGCCTACAAATACGGTTTTAATTTTCATTTATCGATAATACTTAAGAAAAGTATGCAATTAATCAACATTTTGGCATTTTACAATAAATAGTCTTCTCAGTGATATTTCCTACGTTCAGGTCAAAATGGATCAGATACGTTTGTTCTGCAACTTTTCTGGCCTCAACTTATTTCTAGACAAAAAAAAGTGCGAGTCCACGCTGTTTTTGAACGTCTCATTTAAATGCCCGGCATATCACACTGCAGGGCTCAGTGCCCAATTATGAGAGACGCTGGAAAATAGACAAAACATTTAGATCCAACATATTTTCCAAAACTCTGGATGATGCATTTTTGACTGTCTTTGCACTTTGGAGATGAACTTTTGAGGTTAATTTTCAGAGTATCAGACTCACCGTTGGATCAGAAAAACGGGAAAGTAGCTTCACACACACACACCACAGGAAAATAAATAAACTTTTTGGACACGTGCAAAGTGCGTTGAAACCCAGTAAACAATATTTTTCCTGCGATAAACCGTTACCATTAACAGTCATCTTTACCTATGATTAGAGAGCTGAAAAATTCGCGAGTTCAATGACCTGTAGACTATACACCATTGTCGTATGTAAAAAAAATGCAAATATCACTGTTCATTGGTTGCTTGTTGTATTACCGGAAGACGGTGATTCGGTCTGCATTTTATTGTGTGTTTGTTATTGGCTCAGAGTTGTACAGGAGGTGTAAACTAACGGGTGGGCCAATAGAATAAGCAAAACAAACGTACGAGGTTTTCAATTCTAGCTTGTCCCGAAATGAAACCGCGAATTTTTCATGTCTACCTATGATCTATTCTGTGGGTAACTTCTTCGTCAGCCGTGCTGCAGGTATAGATTATGAATGGTTCGAATTACTGTTGACGAACACAAACCTGTAGTCCGTAGGTCGTTCTAACTAAAGGAGTGTTGCATGTGCCTCGGTACAGCATGCATCAACAAATGTATTATATGCAACCTATAAAACAATACATTAAATTGCTATTTTAAGTGCTCGGGGGCCTATCCCATTATTGAATGAGAAGGTGTAAATAATTTTTGAACTTTCTCCTTCCTTCTGCCAAGATTAATAATAGCATTTACGAAACGCCAAACCTATGCTTATAAAAGGAAGTGTCTTCATTTCTATCTGGTGTCTATCATTTCAAAAATGAGAAACGACAAGACCGGGTATTTTACCACCATGCGCTCCCGAATTATGGTTGAGTTATTTACAGGCACCAATGCAAGTGATTGCCATGATGGCGTGTAATTACAGGAGAACCACATGAGTTGTGATGGCTCCGGGTTGGAGAAACTGCAATACTCGACAGCGGTTAGTTTCTGTGGCTCATGCAGACGGCAATGTTCATGCATGCGATCCGCGGGCTTGCATTGTCCGCACGGCTTGTTGCTGCGGTGCGTGAAGCACGCACATTAGCTCCCGCAGACGGGCTGTTAATCTCCCGCCTGCGTGGCGCTTCAACAGCGCTGCAGAGTGTTTCAAACACGCGTGTTTATGCGAAACTATCTCCCGAAACGTACGCCCAATGTGATTACTTACGAGAAAAAAATACACACTCTCCAAACGAGGCCTGCTTAATGCTTTCAAAACTTCACGCACATTAGAGACTCTTTTTCATAGCACTCCAAAATGGCTAGAGCGTCTTTTCCAAAGCGCTGTACCTCGAAATATAAGCGTCAGATACGTACGAAATACTTACGAACCATGCATTGAATATTGCTACAGACTTTCCACGAATTAAGTAATAGGGTCGCAGTTTGAAGCGCCACCGTCGAGAACACTGCCCGCCAGTGCAGAGCCTTGCGTCACAGCGCAAATAATCACGCAGAGATTCAATGCCGTGGCGGTTGCTTTACGTTGGCGTGCACGTTCTTCTATTGGCTGCACGAGTCTCCGGACGTGACTTTTGCGTCCGATTGGCTGCTGTGTCGTGAGAATGGTTCCTTATTGGCTCGTCTGCCACCTGATGTCTGTGATTCCGGGTGCCGATTGGTGGAAAGCGACGCCCTCTTGGCGGCGTGTGCGACTGGAGTTCGCGAAACAAGCGGCTATTTGACCTCTGTATTCTTAAGTACTCTGTGCGTGCGCTTAGTGGCGACGGCACACTTGGTGCGCGTGGCACAGTCGGCCTTATGGCTCCTGCGTTTCTTTGTCTTGGGCGGGCTTATTAGTAATCAAACAATTCTGATGTAAGCCTACATCAACTTTTATATTCGGACGTGAAACTCGCGCTCTATAAACAGCAAGAACCAAAATTTTCAAACGGTTTTAATCAGATTTAGTTTTCTTCGCCAGAGAGTAGTTTAACGCTTGGTTTATTGAGTCATGAAAACGACGTTTAAGGAGAAAAACTGACAAATTCCGCTTCGTCAAGCTGAAATGGAAGCAGGCTGAATTAAAGGGAGCAACTGAAAATATTCTAAATCAGTTATAGTTCAAACATATATTGCGAAAATGTTATGTTCCTATTCAATTTCGAAGCGATTTTGGTATTTAAAAATAAATTTAACATAGTGAATGCAAATTATACAAAGTAGCTGTACCATTATCGTTACAAAAACGTTCCTTCATTTTACGGGTAAAGTGTCGGTATAAATGTATTAATATTTCAGCTGTTGTGACATTTCCCACTTACATACGACCTTTTTCGAGTGATGGGCATAAATATGTTATTTATAGAAATATAACTTACGAAACTCTTTAATTTCCAAGTAATTTTTGGAAGTTTTTGGGAGGCTCTTAACATCGAGGTCTTGAGAGCCGATAAGGGTGTAGCGAGGTGAGTATGGAGCAGCACCGGAATGAAAGGGCAAGGGAAACGGNCGAGGTCTTGAGAGCCGATAAGGGTGTAGCGAGGTGAGTATGGAGCAGCACCGGAATGAAAGGGCAAGGGAAACGGGAGATCTCCGAGAAAACCCGCCGGACAGCGGCATCGTCCAGCACGATTCCAACATGCAAAAATTCGGGAGCGACCCCAGCGGGAATCGAATGCACCTAGGTGGGAGGCGAGTCCTCTAACCATCACNCGAGGTCTTGAGAGCCGATAAGGGTGTAGCGAGGTGAGTATGGAGCAGCACCGGAATGAAAGGGCAAGGGAAACGGAAGATCTCCGAGAAAACCCGCCGGACAGCGGCATCGTCCAGCACGATTCCCACATGCAAAAATTCGGGAGCGACCCCAGCGGGAATCGAATGCACCTAGGTGGGAGGCGAGTCCTCTAACCATCACACCACCGCAGCTCCATTCTAAAAGTTGTTAACTGTTAAAGTTGCGTGGTGTAACTTTTTGATGTTTCAAGTAACAGGTGTAAAGGGCGTGGACATCATAACTGCCGCAGAAAGTATGGTTTTTTGGTAATGGCGGCGAAGACAGTTTCGTGAAGACTCGGCATTGTTCGTTCCCCAAACCCTAAGCTATATAAAATACGGATGCGTTCCGTATTCTGTATTTCTGGAGTTCAGCTACGTTCCTCGCCATTACGGAACGCGTTTCTGTATATTAACTGTGCATTTCCGACTATATATATATATATATATATATATATGTCTGCAAATATTCGTAAATTTTTAGCTGCGAGTAAACAGAGTTTTGGGCAGAGTAAGTATCTAAAGCCCTGAGAAGTCTAAGCTGTTGCCAAATTAATTCGCAAAATTCACGTACCTCTAGCCATTATGCTCAAAGGTGCTGAAACTCACGCACGAAAGCTCTCCGCGTGGGACACAGAAGCTGAGAATACAGAAGCGTAACTGCGATGTTACTCACTCCTGTCTGCATTCACTTACAACATTTCGCGTTGTTCTAGAAAAAAAACCTTATCAGTAGGGGGCCACCTGTTATCCGCTAAAAATTCCACTGGAAAACACGTCAGTTCAGAAACAATTTCGGGGTTGGTTGACTTGAACTCTCGCGCGTCTGAGGTGTCTGCCAGCCAATCACGGAAGTTCGTTGCCGGAGTAACTTAATTCTGACAGATAAGACATTCCAGCGCCGCTCCATTCTAGGGTCTCACTTCTGTCATGCCCGGGGATGACGGTCACCTACGAGTCCCAGCTGGAAAGACCGTCACTCGGAGGGTGTTGCCTTGCCCTGGGTGCACTCCCCACACGCCATTATATTCTGATAGGCCCAGTCAAACAAGAGGATGTATCCTCACAGAGGCACCCGGCCAATAGCCAAACATCTGCTTGTGAGCTCGTAGAATGTTGATATCTACCTTGCGCATTATCATTTTCGCGAAGAACATGTGGCCTGACTTATCAGCTATAAACCCACCACAGAAGATCGCAGCTGGGTCCATTAGCCAAGCTTCGCCAGGTATCAGATACTGATTAAGCTTATCGACACGGAGATATTACGGTGGGATATTCCAATAAGGTCTTGACTTTTAGCGCCTGGACGTAATACTGGTAATAAATAGCCTTCAAATAAAACACAATTAATTTCCACCAAAAAACTAGGCGTTAGTCATGCATCTGTCTCAGACATTTTTCGCAAAGTCACCACATAATTGCGCACGCGCACTAAGCAAGTATCAACGGTGATTTTTTTTCTCATACACATACACTGTATAGTTCCTCCATTAGTTTTAGAACGAGTGAATCGCGTGGTGAAGTACTAAACTGTTTATTAATGTATACATTTGCAGCATCGCGTATGGTAAATATTTCATACCGAATATAGGTTAAGGAAACAACTTCCACTAGACTTAAAGGAAGTTTTCAAAAAAAAAAAAAATCATCCAACCACGAAATTTTTCAACTAACATTTTCCACTACTTCTAGTAGAAAAATATTTTCGCAATACAGGTGGTCCTAGTCTCTAGTACAGAGCCAGAAATGTCGCTGGCTTAATGTGCCGGCCAAGTTATACATGAGAGTAGTGTATATACCCCAGGAGATCTCATTTGTGCATTGGCTGGTACCTCCATGATGGTCACTTTATCCTGTGTACTAGGTTGTACTTGATTAGCTGTGCGTCTTTGTACACCTGTGTCACTGGCTCCCAATCCTGCAGGACGTGTCAGGTGACCAGTGGAACAATCACAACAATGACAAGAATGTACAAGTGCTCAAAGTCTGTCTTGGCGCCATATGAACTCAAGAAATTCATGTATCTCTACTGAAAGAGTTTACGTAACAGGAGTTCTAGGGCGAACCTTTCATACCGACATTAATTTACGGTTACTGGTGTCGGAAATAAGAAAACGTTTTGTTAAGAACTAATTTTTTTTTATCACAATTAATAAGTAGAGACCTGAAAAATTCGCGTTTTCATTTCGGGACGAACTAGAATTCAAAACCCGGAC
Organism: Clitarchus hookeri; assembly: GCA_002778355.1. NCBI lineage: Eukaryota > Metazoa > Arthropoda > Insecta > Phasmatodea > Phasmatidae > Clitarchus > Clitarchus hookeri. Next base: position 281,908 of record NQII01002491.1, on the reverse strand, counting down.
GTTTGAATTGCTAATGCTAATGGTCGACCCGTTAAATAACTCCTCCTGGACAACTCTGAGCCAATAATAAATACACAGCAAAATGCAGACCGAATCACCGTCTTCCGCTAATACAACAAGCAACCAATTAACAGTAATATCTGCATGATTTTGCATATTAAAATGGAGAATAGCCTACAGCTCATTGAACTCGCGAATTTTTCAGGTCTCTATTAATAAGCTATAGATAGAGATGAGTGTTTTTCGCAAAAAGATTTCAAAACCATTTGTACTAAAAAATACTTTTCTTCATATGCACTTTCGTGGTTGGAAGATTTTAAATGTCACGTGCCTCAAGTGTATGTCCGCGAATCACGGACGTTCAGTATCGTAGTACTTTATTACGATTGGCCCAGTCAAACAAGAACATGTTTTCTCAGATAGACACCTGGCCAATAACCAGTGGAAGTTGTGGTTGTGAACGTAGGATATTGAAGTCTGACATGACCATCAATATTTTCGCGGAAAACACCTGTCCCTATCTTTAGACGTTGTGCTAGTAATTGGTGATATGAATTAGTCGTAACGCAGATCAGCATCACGGTTTACGAATCAGTTACTCCTAGAAAAAATCATTGAGCACTGAGCTTCGTAGAGTACAGTACCGGTCAAATATTACCATCCTGTGCAACCGTAGACAGTTAGCCACAATGACTATGAAAGCGTTAAGCGGAATTCGAAGATATATTAATAGCAGGAAGATAAACAGTGCAAATGTCTTAAATGCTCTGGTTCTGGTTAACCCTCTGAGCAGAAAGGTAAATAACGTTGGCGTGAATTTAGATCAGATCCCATTTAGAATTTGGTTGTGAAAATAAGTTACCAATATTTCCCCTCTGTTCGGTAAAGCGGCTGAGCTCAATATATAACTTGGACTTAACAATTGTTAAAAACCTCGTATTTTCCTTTTAGTTAAAACGATGAGACTAAATTTAATCTTACTGCAACGAACTTAATTGGTTACTCTCTAAGGACCGCCGCACACATAGAAATGTTTACACTGCTGCAGGTACCATCGTAAAAACCATTCGCGTAAATATTTACCCTCGCGTTTTCAGATAATTAAAAACCAACAGATTATTTTGTAGTTACTTATCTTCTTAAATTATATTTGCCCCCGACCTCAAGATCACACTTTGCAAAATTCGCCAATTATATCAACGTCGATAGGAGAAGCTGAAATACAATACCAACATTAAGCACTCAAAAATAACTCTAAAAATTCCAACAGAAAATATATTCAACTGTCTTGCGAATGGTGTTCATATCCCGGGCATGTTACAGTCCATGACGTTTATAGCGTCGCCCGCGAACGCCTTTTACATCACCAAATTTTAGTGGAGTCTGTCGTGTGGCAAATACTACTTCTTGAAGTGTGTCCAAGCAGTTCTGTTCTTTAATATTACTGACACGGCCTGAACGTAAGCTGAGTGTCTAAGCGTGAACAGCGAGAAATATAAGCTCGAACTCTGCGATGAGAGATATGCGTAGTGAGTAACTCGATATACTTCCTCACAACGGAAATTTCAAAATTTCAAATAGCTCTGGCCAGCGGTAGTAACTAATTAGAACCAGACGTTTCGTGTTGTCACGTGTTAAACATGTTACGTTCCCAATTTATAAATGCACAACTACAAGTACTAACACTTATATTTCAAAATATTTGTAACATTCTTTAAAGTCTTACTAAAATTGTTGAGCATTTCTATCCCAACAGCATGGCTTACGCCCACAGTAGAAGAATTACTACCTACATTCATATACATTTTCGTTCTCTGCCCCTCTGTCAAAAGTGGGGCCGCGGAGGCTGGGTGGTTAGACTGTTATCCTCCCGACAAGACAAACGGATTTCAATCCCCGGCCGGGTAACTGCCGGATTTTCGCAAGTGAGAAATGTGGCGGACGATGCTGCTGGTCGGCGGGTTTTCTCACCTCGCTTGACCCACATCGTCTCTCAAGACCTCGTCAAGAGCCCCCCAGATCTCTCAACTCAACTCTTCATATAGGGAGCTGACATTTTTGTAGGTAGAGTTTACAGTTGTTTATCACTGCAGTAGGAGGAGTTATTATAACGATAAAATAGCACATTGCTTATATAGAATTTAAAACTGCTTTATTCCGGCAATAATATTTATAATCTCTACGGAATTGTTCACGTGCTGATAAACAATGAGCATAAGCCATGTAATTAAAACATATATATTTTTTATTTTTATCTTTTAATCTTATCTAAGAGTAGAATATAGATTTATTTTTTTAGTTTGTGGCAATGTACACNATTTTTTATTTTTATCTTTTAATCTTATCTAAGAGTAGAATATAGATTTATTTTTTTAGTTTGTGGCAATGTACACGTAGTACACTCACTCATGCATCTTTATTCATATTCCATTGTTTATGTATTCATATTCCATTGTTTATGTATTCATATTCCATTGTTTATGTATTCATNGATTAAGCTTATCGACACGGAGATATTACGGTGGGATATTCCAATAAGGTCTTGACTTTTAGCGCCTGGACGTAATTCTGGTAATAAATAACATTCAAATAAGCCCAATAAAACACAATTAATTTCCACCAAAAAACTAGGCGTTAGTCATGCATCTGTCTCAGACATTTTTTGCAAATTTACCACATAATTGTACACGTGCACTAAGCAAGTATCAACGGTGATTTTTTTTCTCATACACATACACTGTATAGTTCCTCCATTAGTTTTAGAACNTGCACTAAGCAAGTATCAACGGTGATTTTTTTTCTCATACACATACACTGTATAGTTCCTCCATTAGTTTTAGAACGAGTGAATCGCGTGGTGAAGTACTAAACTGTTTATTAATGTATACATTTGCAGCATCGCGTATGGTAAATATTTCATACCGAATATAGGTTATGGAAACAACTTCCACTAGACTTAAAGGAAGTTTTCAAAAAAAAAAAAANTAAATATTTCATACCGAATATAGGTTATGGAAACAACTTCCACTAGACTTAAAGGAAGTTTTCAAAAAAAAAAAAATCATCCAACCACGAAATTTTTCAACTAACATTTTCCACTACTTCTAGTAGAAAAATATTTTCGCAATACAGGTGGTCCTAGTCTCTAGTACAGAGCCAGAAATGTCGCTGGTTTAATGTGCCGGCCAAGTTATACATGAGAGTAGTGTATATACCCCAGGAGTTCTCATTTGTGCATTGGCTGGTACCTCCATGATGGTCACTTTATCCTGTGTATTAGGTTGTACGTGATTAGCTGTGCGTCTTTGTACACCTGTATTACTGGCTCCCAGTCCTGCAGGACGTGTCAGGTGACCAGTGGAACAATCACAACAGTGACAAGAATGTGCAAGTGCTCAAAGTCTGTCTTGGCGCCATATGAACTCAAGAAATTCCTGTATCTCTACTGAAAGAGTTTACGTAACAGGAGTTCTAGGGCGAACCTTTCATACCGACATTAATTTACGGTTACTGGTGTCGGAAATAAGAAAATGTTTTGTTAAGAACTAGTTTTTTTTATCACAATTAATAAGTAGAGACCTGAAAAATTCGCGTTTTCATTTCGGGACAAACTAGAATTCAAAACCCGGACGTTTGAATTGCTAATGCTAATGGTCGACCCGTTAAATAACTAATCCTGGACAACTCTGAGCCAATAATAAATACACAGCAAAAAGCAGACCAAATCACCGTCTTCCGCTAATACAACAAGCAACCAATTAACAGTAATATCTGCATGATTTTTCATATTAAAATGGAGAATAGCCTACAGGTCATTGAACTCGCGAATTTTTCAGGTCACTATTAATAACCTTTGGAAAGAGATGAGTGTTTTTCGCGAAAAGATTTCAAGACCATTTGTACTAAAAAATACTTTTGTTCATATGCACTTTCGAGGTTGGAAGATTTTAAATGTCACGTGCCTCAAGTGTCTGTCCGCGAATCACGGACGTTCAGTATCGGAGTACTTTATTACGATTGGCCCAGTCAAACAAGAACATGTTTTCTCAGATAGACACCTGGCCAATAACCAGTGGAAGTTGTGGTTGTGAACGTACGATATTGAAGTCTGACATGACCATCAATATTTTCGCGGAAAACACCTGTCCCTAGCTTTAGACGTTGTGCTAGTAATTGGTGATATGAATTAGTCGTAACGCAGATCAGCATCATGGTTTACGAATCAGTTACTCCTAGAAAAAATCATTGAGCACTGAGCTTCGTAGAGTACAGTACCGGTCAAATATTACCATCCTGTGCAACCGTAGACAGTTAGCCACAATGACCATGAAAGTGTTAAGCGGAATTCGAAGATATATTAATAGCAGGAAGATAAACAGTGCAAATGTCTTAAATGCTCTGGTTGTGGTTAACCTTCTGAGCAGAAAGGTAAATAACGTTGGCGTGAATTTAGATCAGATCCCATTTAGAATTTGGTTGTGAATATAAGTTACCAATATTTCCCCTCTGTTCGGTAAAGTGGCTGAGCTCAATATATAACTTGGACTTAACAATTGTTAAAAACCTCGTATTTTTCTTTTAGTTAAAACGATGGGACTAAATTTAATCTTACTGCAACGAACTTAATTGGTTACTCTCTAAGGACCGCCGCACACATAGAAATATTTACACTGCTGCAGGTACCATCGTAAAAACCATTCGGGTAAATATTTACCCTCGCGTTTTCAGATAATTAAAAACCAACAGATTATTTCGTAGTTACTTATCTTCTTAAATTATATTTGCCCCCGACCTCAAGATCACACTTTGCAAAATTCGCCGATTATATCAACGTCGATAGGCGTAGCTGAAATACAATACCAACATAGAGCACTCAAAAATAATTCAAAAAATTCCAACAGAAAATATATTTAACTGTCTTGCGAATGGTGTTCCATATCGTGGGCATGTTACAGTCCATGACGTTTATAGCGTCGCCCGCGAACGCCTTTTACATCACCAAATATTAGTGGAGTCTGTCGTGTGGCAAATACTACTTCTTGACGTGTGTCCAAGCAGTTCTGTTCTTTAATATTACTGACACGGCCTGAACGTAAGCTGAGTGTCTTAGCGTGAACAGCGAAAAATATAAGCTCGAACTCTGCGATGAGAGATATGCGTAGTGAGTAACTCGATATACTTCCTCACAACGGAAATTTCAAAATTTCAAATAGCTCTGGCCAGCGGTAGTAACTAATTAGAACCAGACGTTTCGTGTTGACACGTGTTAAACATGTTACGCTCCCAATTTATAAATGCACAACTACAAGTACTAACACTTATATTTCAAAATATTTGTAACATTCTTTAAAGTCTTACTAAAATTGTTGAGCATTTCTATCCCAACAGCATGGCTTACGCCCACAGTAGAAGAATTACTACCTACCTTCATATACATGTTCGTTCTCTGCCCCTCTGTCAAAAGTGGGGCCGCGGAGGCTGGGTGGTTAGACTGTTATCCTCCCGACAAGACAAACGGATTTCAATCCCCGGCCGGGTAACTGCCGGATTTTCGCAAGTGAGAAATGTGGCGGACGATGCTGCTGGTCGGCGGGTTTTCTCACCTCGCTTGACCCACATCGTCTCTCAAGACCTCGTCAAGAGCCCCCCAGATCTCTCAACTCAACTCTTCATATAGGGAGCTGACATTTTTGTAGGTAGAGTTTACAGTTGTTTATCACTGCAGTAGGAGGAGTTATTATAACGATAAAATAGCACATTGCTTATATAGAATTTAAAACTGCTTTATTCCGGCAATAATATTTATAATCTCTACGGAATTGTTCACGTGCTGATAAACAATGAGCATAAGCCATGTAATTAAAACATATATTTTTTTTATTTTTATCTTTTAATCTTATCTAAGAGTAGAATATAGATTTATTTTTTTAGTTTGTAGCAATGTACACGTAGTACACTCACTCATGCATCTTTATTCATATTCCATTGTTTATGTATTCATATTCCATTGTTTATGTATTCATATTCCATTGTTTATGTATTCATATTCCATTGTTTATGAATTCATATTCCATTGTTTATGAATTGACGTACTCAAAATTTTTACACAAGTCCTTTCAGGAATTCAGTTTGGTTGTATCACAACAATAAGTAACAACAAATAATGAATTTAAACGCATACAGAATGTTTATTGGCAGCCGCCATCTAATGAAGTCAGTTTCACGTCCGACGTTACATCACGAAGATTGTCATTCGTCTGTCAGTTATTGGCTCGGAATACGAGCGACAGATTTGTCGATGTTGGAATCACNCGTCTGTCAGTTATTGGCTCGGAATACGAGCGACAGATTTGTCGATGTTGGAATCACAGAAACCAACTGAAAGCAGTACTAATTCTAGAGTGCGGTTAGATTGTCAGGTAGCTTCAGATGTCTTATAGTTNACAGAATGTTTATTGGCAGCCGCCATCTAATGAAGTCAGTTTCACGTCCGACGTTACATCACGAAGATTGTCATTCATCTGTCAGTTATTGGCTCGGAATACGAGCGACAGATTTGTCGATGTTGGAATAACAGAAACCAACTGAAAGCAGTACTAATTCTAGAGTGCGGTTAGATTGTCAGGTAGCTTCAGATGTCTTATAGTTNCACAGAAACCAACTGAAAGCAGTACTAATTCTAGAGTGCGGTTAGATTGTCAGGTAGCTTCAGATGTCTTATAGTTAAAGAAAATGTAAAATTGCTAATAAACTTAGAGCCAACATATTTTCCAAAACACTGTAGTGGGCTGATAATTTTGTTATTGAATTATGCGTGTTTGACTTTGCTTAGTCACTTTGACGACCAGGCATGAAGATCTAGTCTCAAAGTGTCATCATTCTCATTCGCCAAAAGAAAACGGGTATTAGCTTTATGTACACACACAAGAACCAATAGCGAAAGAAAATTTTCTGACGTATGCACAGTGCGTTGAAATTTAGTATAACTAGTCAACATTTCCCATAGGACTCACAGACTCATCTTTGATTGAGAATAAAGTGCGTAAAATCTTCTACCCTTTCTTATCTATGTCAAGTTTAAGTTTAGTTGCTCTCTTGCCTAAAATAGCATTGAAATATGAGATGGATATAACATGTGGAAGATGAAGTATTATTTCTAAGTTGCCACTTATATAACACACTTGAAACACTATTGAACTTTGTGAAAAATATGAAAACCTCAGGGCAATAAAACTCTCTTCGGACATTGCGATCTACCAACTATGTTCAGCCCTTTCTAGAATATGCAATGAAAATTTGCATCAACGCAATTAAATGAGAGGGGACGCAAGGATTGGAGTCGCCTGAGGTGAAACCAGCACAGAGGTAAAACGCAGAGCAGAATAGTGACCCCAACGAGATTGCACTTGAAAACACTGCCTTAGGCCCCATCTACAGTTGACGTGGCTTTAACATGATCAGCCTCTGTGGTTTAATGAGAGCGTCTGCAATCAGCGTTCAGAACAAAGCAACGGCCCAACTTAACGTGGCGATGTATTCTGAGGAAGCAGATTTCAGTTATTCATGAATAATTCTTAAGTCAGCGAATGACAATGAGAAACGTAACAGAAACTTATTTTGTCAAGTCCGACCCGTATATAAATATGGTAAGTTATTCAACATGTGATGCGAAAACATGTCCGTTTCCTACATGACATGTTGCTAATATCGTTATAGTCTTCGCGTAGTTTGCAAAATATGTTTCAAATTAGACAACCGTTAAATACCGGAAAACAGCATATTGAGAATCAGGAAATCGGACCTAGACAAAACAAATTTTAACTAGTAAAATGTATTCCTGATTATCTGATTAAATGCATAATTTATGTTTTCCAAGACGCAAGACATAATATTCCCACTTGGTGAATAACTACCTTTAAAATCACTGAAATACTAATTTGTATCGTTCTACACGTCATTGTTTGATTTTGAAATTTACAATTTTGAAAANCTTTAAAATCACTGAAATACTAATTTGTATCGTTCTACACGTCATTGTTTGATTTTGAAATTTACAATTTTGAAAATAAATTTCTCAGAATTCAGAATTGATGTCTGGAATGCTGCGTCAAGATTAAATGAATGTCAAATTCAATACAAAACGAAGTTTTGTAGATGCATTTACGTATTTAGTAGTAGGTTACGCTGAGAATGCATTTATTTTGCTTTTGCATTACGTTTGAAACTTGAGTAGAAAAACTGTATCATTCCATACTCTATAGAGAATAAGTACGGTTTGAGAAAAAAGACGTTAATGAATTTTAGCGGGCACTGTTCATTATATTTCCCAATTTCTTTTATTCTCTGCAGTATCTCAACTCTCAAGAACTGGATGTTAAGAGAATCCTAAAGTAATCCACTCTGCAGTACCATAATTTTTTACAAAGTCACGCAAGAAATTCAGTATAATTTAGTCTCGTGAAGGAGAAAATGATTGCCTGGAAGCCAATCAGTGAGTCGGTGCCTCTGAAGTCGGTTGCNTATAATTTAGTCTCGTGAAGGAGAAAATGATTGCCTGGAAGCCAATCAGTGAGTCGGTGCCTCTGAAGTCGGTTGCGGTCGATGAACGAGTGTTTTCATGTTTGACTGGTGTCTGCTGTTTGCGACGCCTGACTTTCTTCCTTGCTCACGCCTTCGTAGCGGTGCACGGAATTCGCAGACTCTTCCAGCAACAATCTAGACGTCAAGTAGTTATACTCTAGTGTTCCTTTTGTGATCGGGCTGCAGTGGTTTTGACACTTCCCGTCCAGATATTTAGCCAGTAATAAACAGGAAGAAACGTTTTGGCTGTTTCACTAGGGAATCACCGACACAATATATGCGAAATTAAGTAGCACACCTGTAAACAACAAAGCAGCAGGTCAGACAGACATCACGACACAACATTCACTCCAGCCGGGAGGCTGGAGGGGAGCTTCACTCCCCCGCCGAAATCCAGAACACGTAAATTTACTTAAAATAGGCAGCACAATTTAACAGCCTAAATACGGGTCCGGTGCCCAACAACCCACATACACACGTCGCCCCGCCACCGACCCAATGATTTGGATATGTGTCGGGGTGCATTTGTCTTTGCAAACACCCTGTGAGTTATGGGAGCCTAGGCTCCCGGTCTCACGACATGCAGGCCATCCGGTGGCATATGAGGGTTCGGCGGTGGACGTATCACGTGCAGCCAAGTTGGATGAAGACGAAGTTAACGCCACAGTAGCAGCCAATGAGTAAACAGTCGCTGCCCAAGCACAGAGTATTTAATACCACAGAGGTGAAACAGCCACTTATACAGCGAATTCCAGTCGTATACGCCAGCAAGATGGCGACACTGGGCGGCAAAATATTGGAACGCCGTGGGCCAATCCAACCAGAGTCCGGTGACCTACCAGCCAGCCAATATGGAATACTTTGCAGCATGCAGTAACCAATCACTAGAGATGTGCTAAATTCGCGTTATTATTTCAGGGTAGACTAGACTTCAAATACATGTGCTTTTGTACTGTGTTTTTCATTGGACCACAGTTGGTTCGGGCACGCCTTGGATGGCTTTGGACCAATAGCAAGCAACTAACGGAAGGCTGATCCAGTCACGTCCTATCGAGTCAAAAGCAAAAATGGGTCATGACTGCTGCAGAAGTCAATAAATAAACGGCACTGACTCGATGATGTATAGGACGGTGGGTTCTAGCGTGGTGCCAGAAAACAACGCGAATTTGTCANAATAAACGGCACTGACTCGATGATGTATAGGACGGTGGGTTCTAGCGTGGTGCCAGAAAACAACGCGAATTTGTCAGGTCCCTACCAATTACTAGACACCTAAAAAATTCGCGTTTTCATTTCGGGACCAACTAGAATTCAAAACCCTGTACGTTTGTATTGCTAATGCTATTAGACTACCCGATAAATAACAACTCCTGGACAACTCTGAGCCAATAATAAATACACAGTGAAATGCAGACCGAATCACCGTCTTCCGCTAACACAACAAGCAACCACTGAACAGTGATATCTGCATTATTTTGCATACGAAAATGTAGTATAGTTAGGGCCAGTGACTTTTCGCGTAAAAATCGGAGCACACAGTAGACTTCAATACTATACACACGCCTCAGCTGCTGTAATACCTCCATTGGCTGCTGGTGCCGTGTCCGTCTTTGACCAAGCCACTCGGGACTAAGTTACTCCGACACTGAACCTTCGTGATTCGTGCGCAAACGGTTAACACGGGCCAGAACATTTTTTTAGCCAGTCAAAGAAACTGGACGAGCCTATAGTGTTTTGGACTGTTTCTTGTCTCGAAATCTTTCCGCGAAATATCACTGCCCCTACTAATGGCGGAATGTGACCTTGCGACGTCTAGTATCGTTTACTAGGAATGGAGTGTTAACTTCTCTGCAGTAGAAGCACGCAGAAAATCCAGTAACCATCACGGAGCCAGGGGAAACTGAAGGTGTTGTGAGCTCNAGAGCTCACAACACCTTCAGTTTCCCCTGGCTCCGTGATGGTTACTGGATTTTCTGCGTGCTTCTACTGCAGAGAACACTCCATTCCTAGTAAACGATACTAGACGTCGCAAGGTCACATTCCGCCATTAGTAGGGGCAATGATATTTCGCGGAAAGATTTCGAGACAAGATACAGTCCAAAACACTATAGGCTCGTCCAGTTTCTTTGACTGGCTAAAAAAATGTTCTGGCCCGTGTTAACCGTTTGCGGACGAATCACGGAGGTTCAGTGTCGGAGTTACTTAGTCCTGAGTGGCTTGGTCAAAGACGGACACGGCACCAGCAGCCAATGGAGGTATGACAACAGCTGAGGTGTGTATATAGTATTGAAGTATACTGTGTCCTCCGATTTTTACGCGAAAAGTCACTGGCCCTAGTCATAAGAAATGCCTCGCGGGTTCTGTTTCGTCTGAATTTCAAGCAGTGCGTAAAAGGGTTTCAATGCAGCATTGTCGCTGTAGTATAAAACACTGTTTTACAGAAAAACAAACATCGTAACGAGAGTGCTGCTTATAGCGATTTTTGCTGAGTTTGACACATTTCAACGACCACATTTACGAATCTCTAAATTTTTCGCGATTCGGAAACGTAATTCCAAAATTACGTAAATATAAGTGTTAAGTGCTCACTCCTTTTAGGTTAATGTTGTCCGATGTCACATGACTAGAGACCTGAAAAATTCACGGATTCATTTCGGGACAAGCTAGAATTCGAAACACGTGTGTAAATAAATCTTCAGCCATAGGTCCACACGGTGTTTGACGCCTGCTGAAGAAGGCTGGCCCAATCGTCACCTTCTACTGTGACAGCAGCCAACCAATGTGCAGTTGATATCGGCATATGTGTACATAAGACTGGAGAGTCTAGCCTGCAGGTCATTGAACTCGCGAATCCTTCTGGTCTCTACAAATTACTGGTAGATTGAGTAGACAGCTGTAATTTTACAAGTTTAAAGAAGTTTCATTTTATTCATAGGAGTTTAGTTTCACGGTCCCTCGGCCTCTGCTCTAAGAACACACACATGTTTTAGAGTACAGAGATTCGCGGAATATTTTCCCGAAAGAAAGGTCTCCCTAGGCTGTTCATGGTAAATGTGTTACTTTATATTTGAACAATATATTTTTAACTTGTAGGCTTTATCTGTGACTACATTGTACTCAGATAAAATATTTTTAGACTCCATAGTTTTTGCAAAATTGCACGTCAAAGCCAAAATTGTACTATTTTTGTAATATACAAATAAAAGAAACCAAACTATTTGCAGAACATTGAAAGGGGCATTTGAGAGATCTTGTCTTAATTAAGTTAAAGGTATGTTTAGCAAAAGCTTTATTCCAAAAATTTAGGGGCAGCTAAAATTTAAAAAAATTGCAATAATTTTCTTATTTTCAGCAATTTTTTTTAAATTGTAAAATACTGACTTGTACAATTTCATAGAGTCTTGAAGTATCTCTTGGTATCTTCTTTCAGTGTGAAATATCCGATTTATGCACGTAAGATGGTTTTCTAAAACTGTAAAATTATCATTTTGACATGTCATTTTGCAAAATTTCTGCGGTATAAAAATTATTTATCCGAGGAAAAGTTAGTCGCAGAGAATGTCTACAAGTTGAACAGTGTGTGGTACAAAAATACATTAACACATTTTTCCATGGCCATCGCTCTTTAGAGTCCCTGGTTGCTTTTTACCTATCGGAGATTTTCTGTCCATGCGCCATATTTTTTAAAGTAATATTGCAGTCTAATAATAAAGACAGTGTACATATTTCACTCGACTCGAAAGTTAACATTCAAGGCTACAATGAAATATGTATATTTATTTGTTATTATTCAAAATGCAAGAGCTTCTAAAAGTATTCACTTTACCGTGAATAGCCTATATATCCTTATCAGTGACTAAAGGTGATTAAGGTGAGTAGAGTGTAAGGAAAACTGACCTACAACATGCTGGTGAAGTGCCTGCAACACTGACCTGCAGCATGCTGACGGAGTGTGATGAGCACTGACCTACAACATGCTAGTAGAGTGTGATGAGCACTACTGACCTACAAAATGCTAGTAGAGTGTGAGGAACACTGACCTACAGCATGCTTGGGGTGTGATGAGCACTGACCTACAGCATGCTGACGGAGTGTGATGAGCACTGACCTACAACATGCTAGTAGAGTGTGAAGAAGACTGACCTACAGCATGCTGACGGAGTGTGATGAGCACTGACCTACAGCATGCTAGTAGAGTGTGNGACCTGCAGCATGCTAGTAGAGTGTGATGAGCACTACTGACCTACAACATGCTAGTAGAGTGTGAGGAACACTGACCTACAACATGCTTGGGGTGTGATGAGCACTGACCTACAACATGCTAGTAGAGTGTGAAGAAGACTGACCTACAACATGCTAGTAGAGTATGAGGAACACTGACCTACAGCATGCTAGCGGAGTGCGATGACCACTGACCTACAGTATGCTTGGAGTGTGATGAGCACTGACCTACAACATTCTGGAAGAGTGTGAGGAACACTGGCCTACAACATGCTTGGAGTGTGATGAGCACTGACCTGCAGCATGGGCAGGAAGTAGCAGAGAGAGCCGCCGAAGACCCAGTTCTGCACGAGCAGCACAGTGAGTGACACAGGCAGCACCACCAGGCTCTTGACGAGGTCGGCGAGCGCGGCGTTGAGCAGGTAGCCGCAGGTGGCGTCCCT
>NQII01002491.1:213538-264992 GCA_002778355.1 Clitarchus hookeri | reverse complement strand
CCCGTTTCCTTTGCTCATGTGTTCCTTCTAATGGTTTCCTTGTTGTTTTCCTTACATCTCCTTTTTCTGGTCTTATTGTTCATTTCGTATCGTGTCTTGGGTTTTTGGGTAGTTTTCTACCTTTTACTTTTCACTTACCATTGTTTGTCTTTTCAGTTAGCTACTGGTGTTCCTTGCCATACCCTGGTTTACAGAAGAGCGAAAAATACAGGATGTTATGTATAATTCTCTGTTAACTTTTCACTGTTTATTTTTATATACCTATCACTAGGGGCTGTGATATTTCGCGAAAAGATTTCGAGACAAGATACAGTCCAAAGCACTGTAGGGTCGTCCAGCTTCTTTGATTGGCTAGAAAATGTTCTGACCGGTATTAACCGTTTGAGCACGAATCACGGAGGTTCAGTGTCGGAGTTACTTAGTCCTGAGTGGCTTGGTCAAAGACGGACACGGCACCAGCAGCCAATGGAGGTATAACAACAGCTGAGGTGTGTATGTAGTATTGAAGTCTACCGCGTGCTCCGATTTTTACGTGAAAAGTTACTGGCCCTACATGTCACTGATTTAAATAAAGAGGTTGTTAAATAAACTCGAAATCAAATCGATTTACCTCATACTTAGTCTTTGCCTCGTACATGCTCGACCGCCAGTAACGGAAGACAACCGTATGTCATGTGTATAGTATATTGTATGCTAACAAGTAGGCAAGTTTCCCCGCGATAAATAACCACCCCTAATAATCCACGTAGGAAACACTCAGCCGGTGGTTTCAGTGTTTTTTGTTCAGAAGCGCGAATATGCCGGGAACAGACCCCGATGCGCGAATGTGGAAGCCGCAGCGAAACATTGGGTGGGTTCCACTTGTGAAACGAAGTACCCGTTACCGCCACTTGCGCCGCTCTTGTCGTGCAAGCAGTGGTAGCGCCACTTGTGCAAGTGCAATTAGGAAGCTAGTTATAAAATTACGTACATGCCTTACACGCAGTTAAGAGAGGATTTGCTAAGGGTCACAATTCCTATAGCACCGCACGCACTGTCGACTTCACGCGCATAGCATGCTTATGTCGTCTTGTTTCGTTTGCGCTGTGCAGCCAGCGCTCAGGAGTAACCGGTGGCAATATTGTTATTCATTTGTTACCAGGTCTCCCTTAGTTATCACTGCAGTCGCCTATTGAAAAGTGAAGTGTTTTTAACATTTCTACAGAGCCGTCTCTTGAAAAAAAACTCTTTTCATTTGTTTAAAAAATGTTAGAATAGCTTTCGCAGTACGAAATATATTGTAGTCCTTTCAGACACAGTTTAATTTATGGTTTCATTTGCTGCAAGTAACGTTTTACTTCTTGGTGAACTTAATGTATTCAGACCCAGTGTACACAACCGTTTTCGTAACGCTCAAAGCTTAACCAATCCTGGAAAATTACACCGAAAGAACAACGACCCGCCTTCGTGCGCTCTCATTGTACTAGTATTTTACATAAGAACTATTTCGTTCTAGGCATTAAAACACGCCTATTTTATCTCCGTTTTTATTCATAGTCATTATAAATAAAATAACACAATTTATTGATATAAAAAGAGAAATTTTCAATTTAACCAAAAATAGCGAACTTTTTTTCACCAGAAGCATCAAATGTTTGATACACGCATGTGTAGTAAACAAACAAGCACGCCATACATGGGATGGTCTTTTAAATATCTGATTCAGAAATTGAGAAGAAACCGTCAATAGACTACACTAATACAATTCTAAAAACAAGTGTTTGTTGCGACGCTTACTATTATATTTTGATATGAGTCTGAAAGGAATATTGTATGGTTGCACGTGTTGCAAATTACAACTATCTTGATGTATGCCATATAAAAGCTGGCAGGGTACTTGTTTCTTCACCCCGAACATTGAGATGCAGGCTTTGTATTTGACTCAGTATATGCTGTTTACAGTTAACTGAGTACTTTGAAACCAATGTTCTGAATGTGATTAGACAGTGCTTTATATCTAGAGCATTTGTGTTCTCTGACACGAAGTCTTTCGGAGCCAGGTCCTCTATTGCCATAATATAACTTGGGCTGTTTACATTGCCACAGTCGATTTTTTTTTTTTTTTTTTTTTTTTTTTTTTTNTGTAATAGTATTTTACATAAGAACTATTTCGTTCTAGGCATTAAAACACGCCTATTTTATCTCCGTTTTTATTCATTGTCATTATAAATAAAATAACACAATTTATTGATATAAAAAGAGAAATTTTGAATTTAACCAAAAATAGCGAACTTTTTTTCACCAGAAGCATCAAATGTTTGATACACGCATGTGTAGTAAACAAACAAGCACGCCATACATGGGATGGTTTTTTAAATATCTGATTCAGAAATTGAGAAGAAACCGTCAATAGACTACACTAATACAATTCTAAAAACAAGTGTTTGTTGCGACGCTTACTATTGATATGATATGAGTCCGAAAGGAATATTGTATGGTTGCACGTGTTGCAAATAATAAGTATCTTGATGTGTGCTGTATAAAACCTGGCAGGGTACTTGTTTCTTCACCCCGAACATTGAGATGCAGGCTTTGTATTTGACTCGGTATATACTGTTCACAGTTAGCTGAGTACTTTTCAAACCAATGTCCTGAATGTGATTAGACAGTGCTTTATATCTAGAGCATTTGTGTTTTCTGACACGAAGTCTTTCGGAGCCAGGTCCTCTATTGCGATAATATAACTTGGGCTGTTTACATTGCCACAGTCGATTTTTTTTTTTTTTTTTTTTTTTTTTTTTTTTAGTGAAATGCACAAAAGTAAGAACATGTCTATTTGGTTTTTTATGAGTGAAATTTAAACAGTGTATTTAGGACTTAATATAAATCCTACAAAGCTTCGTTTAACCACCTACATTTGATAACAGTTATTTAATGCTTACTTTGCCACAACATGAATGTGTGCTTAACAACAAGTAATTGCAATCACCTGTCTATCTTGATACATGTTTATTATAAGACGTATATATGATTCTCTGCTGGTCTGTATCGCCTCGTGTCTCCATACGAGTGGCTTTCTAATAATATACAAAATGTAATTTTAAATGTTTCAATTTTTCCCACCTTAACAACACACACATATATATATATATATGTATATATCACTGAATTTATTGTGTGCGTCAAGTTTAGTTTGAATTCGACTTCTCCTTCTAGACGAAAAATATTTAAAGCGATATGTGTATTTTCATGTAATATATTGAATAACTCCTTAAATTTTGTTGCTTCAAATAATTTAATGCTAAACTTTAGTTATAACTGAAGGTTACAATAAAATAATCAATACGTTAGATTAACAGATATATTTCATACAATGCTTCTAGACCATTACGATAGCTATCTTGGAGTTTCTTGTAACATTGTGTTAAGGTTTAAAACTATATACATGTGAGGTAGGTCTATTGTAATGGGCACAGAGTTAGTCCCAGTCTTCAAGATACGACTAAAACTACTTTATCAAACTACGCTCTCGCGGGGACACTCATACCAGTGATAGGCGGAGTGATTTTCGCATGATTCAGAACATTGTGCCACCTTCTGTGCCAGAGCACGTTAGTGCGTACTCGACATAGCGCAGTGATAAGGCACGTGTGACCCCGAATATTAGCCTACATCGTCATACATCAGAAGCTATAACTAATAATTTTGGCTTACCTGACCAATGGCTCATAGTCCCAGCAATCACTTTTAGTGAGATCTGTCACATTCCATCACCACATACAGTCACTCGTGATTAGAGACAGGTGTTTCTCGAGAACATATTTATGTTCATGCTAGACTGCAATATACTACGTCCACAACTTCCTTTGATTATTGGCCAGGTGTCTATGTGAGAAGACATGTTCTTATTATACTCGGCCAATCGTAATAAAGTACTCCTATACTGAACGTCCATGATTCGCGGACAGACACTTGAGGCACGTGACATTTAAAATCGTCCAACCCACTAATTTCCTAAAGACAGCATTGGTGATATCCTCCAAATGTCCATAGACGGCGAATATCGAATTACACTGACACTAATTCACGTCTTTGTTGTTTTATCTCGCATTGTTTCTGATATTTTGAATACAACTATTATAAATTTTCAGTTTTCAAGCACGTGTCACTCCCATAATGATTACGCTAGGCATAGGTCGTATTATGTTATCTGTCCCATTTCCCAATAGGGTTCAGTTGAGTTGAGGGATTTGAGCGCCTCTTGGCATCGAGGTCTTGAGAGCCGATGAGGGTGAAATGAGGTGAGAATGGAGAATGGTGTGCATGTTCTCTATTAAGTTGGTTACGAATTAATGAAAATAGTTCAAATCCTTTATTTTGTATTGCGAGAGTATTTTTTAAACTTACTGCCAATAAAGTTACAACAAAAGTGGTGTTTATTCTTTTCCATACTTTACATTACGAATTTCCATGGTAATGAAACATTTACTTTCCTGGCCTTTCCTCGATTTAACTTGTATGGAGGATGAATAAAGTGGTTAGGTGGTTGGTGGTGTCAATTTTACGTGGCAGAAGGGCACAAAAAATAATTTGTTTGATTCCCTTTGACATAATAGCCACAGTACCTATACGTGTACGTAACTATATAATTATAGTTATATATANATTTGTTTGATTCCCTTTGACATAATAGCCACAGTACCTATACGTGTACGTAACTATATAATTATAGTTATATATATAGTGTATTTGCAGTATTTTCACATTATTTAAATCAAACTTTTGAAAACTCAACCCTAAATATGATGAGTTTACTTGTCTCTTAAATATTCCATAGAGCGTTTTATATTTCTGATAATACAAGACTANATTTGTTTGATTCCCTTTGACATAATAGCCACAGTACCTATACGTGTACGTAACTATATAATTATAGTTATATATAGTGTATTCGCAGTATTTTCACATTATTTAAATCAAACTTTTGAAAACTCACCCTAAATATGATGAGTTTACTTGTCTCTTAAATATTCCATAGAGCGTTTTATATTTCTGATAATACAAGACTATCTTATTTTTGGTTTAATTGAACTTCTATTTATTTTTATATACAAATTATAAATTTTCACTTAAAATTAAATTGAATAAACAGGGTGAAAATAGGTATGTTTTAAATGCCTGGTAAAACGTAGTTCTCATCAATAATAGTATTACATTAAGAGAGCAAGAATGTGGTGCGTTGCATTGCTTTCGAGCTGCTAAATTATTGGTGTACAGCCCACACAAACTCACATGAGCCCCAATTTGTTTACGGGTGACGATTTAAAAGAACTTCCTTGTGAGTCACCTGATATCTTGTTTGTTAACGCTGGCTTGACTAACACGCGGTTATATGTTCACTGGCTGCAAGCAACTTGCTCGACACAAGTACAGTACCCCATCAATCTCCTGCTCCAGCTATCTGACGATATTCGCCTTTATCCTCTCGAGGTAGCTGCAAATATCCATGGCCTGGATCGAAGTATTCACGGCGATGCAAGTCTTCATGATACCTCGAAATGTGCTACAGCTCCACAAAAGCTTACTCATTACACGTGCTGGAGCCAGTGACGATGGCCCTATGACGAGATCGGCCCTTGGCAGCAATAATAAGGGCCAGTACGTCAATGCCGTACCTTTTCTGAATAGATTGCTATATTAAGGAATATATTGAGTAATTTAAACACACGCGAAGCTTGTTTATGCTATTTCCCATCACCGTGGCAATGCTTCCTCGCGGCCGCAAGTGGCCTTGAGGCATTAAAAATATTTTGCTAGTAAGTACTCTCAAGAACAAAACTGCGGAAAATTGCGGCACTACTGCTTTGACTGAGATACTGTATACGTGTATCAATTTCCATTGAGTGATACAATTTCTGTCTGTGACACGTACTTCACGACTCTCAGCCAATGGCGATGCAGTTATCACTTGACAGACAAAACTCCGCCATAGCAATAATGGTACCCGAAGTGATAGGAGATCTGATGGAAAGTTTCTCTACTAAAACGTTGTTATAACATTTTACGTCCTTTTACGGGAAATAGCAGGTTAAAATTCTCCAGAACTCTCCGCAAAATTACGGACACTTTACTCAGTACCGGACTTTCCGTTGATTTCACAAAACGTTCAGTGAACTCGTGGAATCTCTCCGTACATTTGCTAGTTACTTTCGGCACCGCCGGGAATCGAACCCGGTTCGCCTTGTTGGGAGGCGAACGCTCCAGCTGCTTCGTCACCGCGGCATCTTTAATGTCCGAAGGAATAAATCTAAGTGGAGTAATTTTATACGGANGTTAAAATTCTCCAGAACTCTCCGCAAAATTACGGACACTTTACTCAGTACCGGACTTTCCGTTGATTTCACAAAATGTTCAGTGAACTCGTGGAATCTCTCCGTACATTTGCTAGTTACTTTCGGCACCGCCGGGAATCGAACCCGGTTCGCCTTGTTGGGAGGCGAACGCTCCAGCTGCTTCGTCACCGCGGCATCTTTAATGTCCGAAGGAATAAATCTAAGTGGAGTAATTTTATACGGAAATCACTTCCGTTTTTTTTTTCTTCTTTACAGATCGCGTTTCAGTACGCCAGCTGTAATTTCCCTTAGAAATATCTGTGGATATGGACGTGTCGAACAATGTGTAGCGATCTTCCACATGCCGGACGTCATTAATACTCAAGTGAAACGCGTGGCAGTTACTTCGTTCTGATTGGAAGACAGCTTGTCGGACAGGTTCGCCTCAGATACTGTGCTCAGTGGAGGTATCGGCTGATGAAACAAAGAAAGGGACGGTTGGAGGGGAGCCTGATAACAGACGATGGCGCTCAGCTGACCTAGTCCACGCCACTCGGTGACGTCACTTGGTCAGCGCAACACGAGGCCACTATCATGCATCGCACATCGTAAAAGCAGAGTCTCCGTACGGTGCCCTCCCACCTGGCGCTGTAACAGCTTTACGCCATGTTTAAAACACGTCTATTTTTGGCAAAACGATCAACGCTTTGAGTGCGGTATACGTTTACTGCGATTTGAGAAAAGCTAGAAGTGCATTACGTATATTCATGATTGCGTGACTATTAATTCTGTTGTTCTCTGTATTATCCCTATTCGCAATCTTCCCATTGGCTCACACAACATCGGACACGCTCACTA
This sequence comes from Clitarchus hookeri, assembly GCA_002778355.1. Lineage (NCBI taxonomy): Eukaryota > Metazoa > Arthropoda > Insecta > Phasmatodea > Phasmatidae > Clitarchus > Clitarchus hookeri. The sequence continues at coordinate 257,823 of NQII01002491.1, read as the reverse complement.
CGCTGTACAACGTTCATTAATGGCCGGCCCACTACCAATATAATGCCGACTTGGATCTGGCAAAATCAAACGTTCTTTCCTACCTGCAATAATCTACAATCAATGTCGTTAATTTGAGAAATGTACACTTGCGAGTGTTACAGACGTAATATTACGTCGCAGATAATCCTACGAAAACGGCCGGTGACGCAATATTTCTTCACCCGTGTCTTCAAACAATACGGGAGTCACGATATTACGGCAAACTCCATACAACTCACTTAAATCCATGATTACGTCGGTAGCACCCAAAGTATTAAATGTTTCCCTAATAGGTAGAGACCTGCAAATATTCGCGCTGTTATTTGGGGTCGCGTTAAAATTCAAACACGTGTACCTTTTCAATGAGATTGTCACTTGACAATGCTTTATTTGGCAGGCCTTGAGTAATTCTACACCAATAGACGAACACTTAACAGTTGTGTGGTCCAATCACGTGCAGTCGAGTCAGAAAGGAAGAGACTTCACATCCGTGCAGCAGCCAATGGAGAAACGACGCCGGCTCGAGTATTCACATCACTGCGGAGTTCAGCCGGGAGCCAGATCATAACGCGAAATTTGAAGGCGTCTACTAATATGTTCATCGTGCATGCTATAGAAATTACTTTCGAGCCCGATAACTTCGTTAAAAACTGCTTTTTCCTAATATGTTTTGTTATCTTGAAACATTATACGCGGACACAAGCGAAACCACAATAGGAGCCTTTATTGAACGTGACTGCAGACTTGCTACCAATAACGTGATAAGACCACGTCTTCCGTAGTTACACGAAGAACGACAAGAACACTGCACGCCAGCTCAGAGCCTTGCGCGTAAGGGCGATGGCGTGCTTGATGCGAGTGGCAGTGTGACCTTTGTCGCCTTCGCACTTCACGGCTTCAAATGCGAAAAACAGCTCCGGGTAAGCGAGCTGATGAAGTGCAGGGCGTGTAGACTGACTTCAAGAAAACAAGCTGCGGGTATTCACGTGATATTTGTTTATTCAGGGATCATGGTGTTTGCAATGGTAGAGCTCAGCTCAGGTTTTGTAGTTAAATTGAAGTGCGTTGGTGTATCGCAAGAAGTTCTAACAGAGTTCCACTATCTCGAAAATGGGAACGATTGTAAAGCACCACTCGCAGTTATAAGATGTTCACGGTGAACTGGGAACTTTTCAAATGAACCTGTGAAAATATTCATTGTCTCTAGCTGCAGATATTTCAACGACCACTAGCATGCGCCCGCTAAGGTTTGTAAGGAAAGTAGGTCATGTCTTAACGATGAATTAAATGTGCCAGGTTCACATTCGTGAATAACCAAATGCTTCCTTTTTATTAATGCATACCGCGTGAATCATGTAAAACTTGCACCGCTGATTGTATTCTTTATGACTTAGTTGGGAATTTTGTCGTGGGGAACGTGACCACACGTAAAGAAGTTACAGGGACCTGGCGGGAGAAAATTCTGACTGGACAGTTTTTTTTCTGTCTTTGGTATGAAGAGCTATGCAAATATACAGGTAAAGGTAGTTGAAATATATCATTTTTGCACACAATTTTCGTGACCTGTGATAAAGTGATATAAAAAATTAAGAGACCAATTTAAAATCTGAAATTGTATTTAATTACAAAATCTCTAAATAGTATAAAAGAAAGTCGTTCATCCGCGACTCTCTGTGTATTCGCTTGGTACTTCTAAACAACTTGATCGATTTTGATGCGGTTATCATCATTTAGAGACTTTCTTGGGAAAGGTTTGGTGTATAATGCATTTATATTTAATGCAAGGATAGTAGAGAAACGTCGAACCGTTTGTAATCAAGTCGTTAAAAAAACGCCTTTAGGGTGCTTACGTGGCTTGCGCTGACTAAACCATAAGAGATACGTCAGGTTAATGTACTACACAATTGTAGCTCTCAAAAAGGTCTACAGAAAAGTCAGCAATAGCATATGTTTATATTTTAAGGATGGCCCACAGTAACCATTTTTGTATTTCAAAGTATCGCTGTAAAAACTGAATTGTTACCGGGCGAAGCCGGGCCGGTTCGTTAGTACGTTGTAAGACGGCTTGCTCTGTTCTAACTGATTAATAGAAGCTCGCTGATGTTACACAAGCATTCGCAAGGTCAAGGTCAAAGTGACTTAAAGTACTTAACACTTGCTACGCGTGTTCTGTATACTGCTACGAAGCATATCTTTAGCTACGAATATTCTGTTGGCAAGCGGGTTGCGTGTTAAGTTAGATAAGATAGTCGTTGCTCGCAGTCATGCCACGCAATGGGCAACGAGACACGTCACAGTGTGTTATATAATACCGAAAAAGCAATTTTATAGTGACTAAACAATTTTATTGGCTGCCGAAATTTCTTTTGTGCGTATGTACCTCGCAAAAGTTGTTGCGGCACCGACAGAATTATTTTGTCAGATAAATTATTACTGGCAAACACGTAATATAGCGTGCAAATATGATAACTTGCATCGTCGTTACTGGTTGTCATGGGCACACTTGCTGTACCCACAGCTCTGAGGTCAGGTGAAGGGGGTGGCAATGTAGGCGGTAGAGGTGGTGATTGCACATCTTGTTGTTCACTAATCCCTGTTGCGTTTCTTTTCGCTGGTGTTCTGGCCTGGCTCAGAGTCCTGTCTGTCTCTGTTGTCTCATTTTCCCCTGCGACCTTGCCACCAATATCCAGGGTCGTACCTTTTCCTACCAGACTGGTAACGTTTACTGTAGGACCGTCTCTTGTAGAATCTCCTACCTTGGCCTCCCCTCGAATATTAGTTAGTTTACTGAGGCGTGTCGTACTGCCACTGGTAGGTGTTAACTCTCAGGTTTTGGTCTTGTGTATCACAGTCTTGTGTATTAATTTGTTGAGATTGGGTGAACTTTCTGTACTGATTTTGAGTGTACAACAGCTGAATCGGATCCGGTCTTTGTCGGTTGGGATCGCGAGCTGGAGGAATTCGGGCTTGTCGTTCCAATCTGTCAGTCCTTAGCAGGTGATGCCGAAACTTTGAAATGTCCCTTAAGGTGTTGCCAGTAAATTGTCTCTGGTAATTTAATGGTAGCTGAGTACCAGATCCGCGAACTCTTCGTCACCCATCGGAGCAGACAAGTGGAAAGATCTCTCATAAACCTAATGGATTTTTACGTGAATATCGATGTTGGACCGTTACACGCCATTACATTATTGTTCGTTTACCTTGTCCAATCACAACAAAGTTTAGACCTATATATAAATGGTAATATATATTACTGAGTAAGTGTTTTTTTATGTGGTGTGCATAGTCAAATATGTGATTTACCAAAATTATTCTTGTAGTCTGATTCCAAATAAATGGCAAATAGATCTCCCAAACATGGGATTAATCAATTAATTCAAATTCCTGGTGGGCTTAGCCACCGACAAAAGTGCTGTTTAAATTCACTCGATCGTACGAAGATTCAATCAAAAATTAAAATTCAGAGCGGACGAAGAAATATTTAAAAAAAAAATTGTTTGCTTTCAGTCTCGAGCGAAATTGCAAGTTGCAGTAAGTTTTTAATTTGATTTTCTTTACCTTCAGCGCATTTTTTTAAACTCGTAATAATCTGATTACAATGATTTTGGCTAAATTATTGATATGAAAAATACTAGGGAAACCTACCAATTTTTCGAATTAGCTAATTATTAACAGTGGTTTAGAATGAAAGTATTCAAAAAATTTACCACGAACGGATTTATAATACGTTCTACATGGCATCATTTCATGCATACATATACACTGAAGAGCCAAAAAAATTGGTACACCTGCCTTATATCGTGTAGTCCCCCCCCCCCNCTGAAGGTATGCAGGAGGCATTTAAATCTGCGCCAATTTGAGAAAGGGTTGCACGTCTGTCACGTTTAATGATTCTCGTCAGTCGTCGTGTGTCCCTTTCGTTCACTATCTTTTTCCAGCCGCAGCGATGTCGAAGATTTGATGTTTTACTGGATTCCCGATATTCACGGTACACTCGTGAAATGGTCGTACGCGAATATCGAAATTTTATCGCTACCTCGGAGATGCTATGTCCCATCTCTCGTGCGCCGACTATAACATCACCTTCAAACTCACTTAAATNTATCGCTACCTCGGAGATGCTATGTCCCATCTCTCGTGCGCCGACTATAACATCACCTTCAAACTCACTTAAATCTCGATAACCTGCCATTGTAGCAGCAGTAACCGATCTAGCTGCCGTCCGCATTGCGTTAGTCTGATTGGTTCCATATTTGAATACGCACGCCTATACCAGTTTTTTTGGCTCTCCAGTGTACAATTAGTTTCCAAATATTAATGATAAACCAATAAAATAGAGAATTAAATAAATATTATAGCACTGCTAAAGGAGTTATAGACATAAATAAATAAAAGTTTTATGTTACAAAATCGATTAGCAGATTTAATGAGGCAGATAAATAAAAATACAGGCTACCAACTGAACCTAGTCGCTTCAAGTGAGTGACTGAGTGAAGATATTTGGGCGGCTCTTAACAGTTCAGTCTTGAGAGTCGATGAGGGTGATTGAGGTATGGAGCAGTGCCGGAATGAAGGGGTGGGGTAAACGGGAGATCCCCGCGAAAACCCGCCGACCAGTGGCATCGTCCGGCACGATTCCCACTTGCGAAAATCCCCGGAGTAACCCGGCCGGGACTTGCCTTGTCGGGAGGTGAGTAGGAAAATGTCTCAGCCACCGCAGCCTCCCTACTTAACGATTTATACTACTACAAGGGCTTGGAAGCATTTTCAATGTATGAGCTTCCACAGTTGCCTTTCACTTTAAATATCTGCGTCGCTGAAATATGCTACTGCTGCAGTGCACGGATCGATGCTATCAGTTTTCAAGGGCTTAACTATCCCATATTTTCCCGGCACATCAGCGAAAACGTTTTTTGTAAAGTGGCATGTTTCATTGCAAACGAACAAGAGAAGCTCAATTTTATTTTCACAGGATACTTGTAAAATATTTATGATATTCGTTTTTTTTTAAATCGTACTCGCAGTTTGATAACTGCCAAAGCTAATTAATACATGCAGATATTAAACAAAACTAGCAGAAATTGTACGATTGCCATTGTTGATGATCACTTACTTTGGCTACAAAATAACAAAATAATTTCATTAAAAAATTTGTTTTTACATATTACTGTGTTAGTTTCACGTATTTTAATATAACTGCTATGTCAAATACATATCCATGGTGCAACATTTAACAACGTCACATCTTTGACTTCCACCTGAAAACAGAAGCATGTGACCAGGCATTGTATTGTAAGCCATTCCCTGATTGCACGTATCGTCGAGCAGTCGTCAATCAGCACGTAAGGTAACAAACGTGCCACAATAACACGTGTTGTTTCGCAGTCAAGCATGCACGTTGCCCTGCGCGCTTGTGCTTATGTCGCACATTTATAGGCACGTCTAGTGATACTGTCATCGGCTGAACCAATCACTGAGTTACACGAATACCGTTTCCGCTGCATAATCATTCTCTGCCCACTCTTTTTCCTGCTACCTTTTTTTTTTCTTCAAGTGCCGTAAGTTTGAGTTACGTGGACCTTAGCCCTTGGCCCTAGCTTTGGCCCAAATATTTGAAAGTAGTATTTACTTTTGTGATTATTATAAACTAACCTTTTTTTCTTTACTTTCTGCTATGTGATAACAAGGCCACACGTACTTGCAAGTAATTTTTAATGAAGTTCTTAAAACTTTATATAATAGATTGGCCTTGGCGTCCAGTTAAACTCAAAATCACTAGAGCTGGAACCAGAAACATATGGAACAGTATTAAGACAATTAAAAATACACACGTGTCTTACCCGGGACTCGAACCTAGAAAAATCCCGTACCATAAGCCAGCGTGCAATCAACGGTATTACGGTGGCAGGGTTCGGAAAATCAAGTTGAGATATAATCATTCTAATGTTTTGATTGATTACATTTACTAACTTGACATAATTGCGGGCCCTCATTTAGAAAATCAATGTCTAACCCAACTTAAATCATGTACGTTTATATGGAATTCTGCAGTACTACTGGTATGAAAAATTGGTGGAAATGGGTTTATGGTTCCGGAAATATGGCATAATGTTAAACTTTTCACCTGGCATTATTTTGACAAAAGGCCCGCAAAAGAGGATCTCTGAATGCATAAGTGATGATTCTTCTGAATACTGTTAGCCTACAAAATTCGGTTGAATTTTGTTGAATTATTTAATATATACGAGGGTTATTCGGAAAGTAAGACCTATTTCTAATAAAACATAAACCATTATAGNTTGTTGAATTATTTAATATATACGAGGGTTATTCGGAAAGTAAGACCTATTTCTAATAAAACATAAACCATTATAGGTGTTTTCAATAAACTTTTTTTATTTAATTCCTTACATGTTTCTCTATTTTTCTACATAGTTTCCAAATTTGTTTAAACATTTGTCATAAAGTTCTACAAGCTTTTGTATGCCTAAGTCGTAGACGTCTGCCGCCTGTGAGGATAACCAGTCTGTAACTGCTTCTTTCACCTCGTCCCCTGTGACAATCTTCTCTAAAAATTGATCACCTTCCTTATGATATCGGTCCAAAAAATCAAGAGAACAATCCATTCTTTTCATTTTGTGTTCCTCAGTAAGCAGCCTCGGAACCCAACGTGTGCATAATTTGTGAAATTGCAAATTTTCAGAGATAATTTTGTGCAAAGTTGTTCTACCCACATTCGGAAATTCCAATGCTAAAGTTGAAATTGTGAATCGCCGGTCTTCACGAATCTTTTCGTCCACGGCTTTGACCAAATCTTCTGTGATCACTGATGGTCGGCCTGATCGCGGTTCATCATGGACAATTTCCCGTCCGTCCTTGAAAGCTCTCACCCACTTACGCACTTTGCTGTCACTCATCGCATTGGGGCCATACACTTGACTTATCTGTCGATGAACTTCCGCTGCTGAAACGTTCCTTGCTGTCAAAAACAGAATCACTGACCGTATTTCACAGTCGGCGGGCTCATCGATTGTTTTAAACATTTTGAACTGACACTGTAAACAACACACTACAACAATACCAATGCAAATGGCCTCGTTTGACGAGCAAGGCATGCTGGGAGTCGGTGAGCATGCGCGTTACAATGTTCGCGCGACATTCGATTAGCTACGGCGATTCGGACCTTACTTTCCTAATAACCCTCGTATATAACATATCATAACACTACTTTCTTGTAAAATTTGGCGAGAATCGGTTGATTTGTCCTCGAGAAATGACATAAAATCTCCATTTTTCGATATGATGATCTCCATAAATGGAGGGGAGGAAGTGTGTACTAGCACATGCTAAAATGTTTATATGCCTATAGCAGCAAATCTGAAAATAATTCTCTGGCAGATTTTAAAAATATAATTTAATATGGCCTACTATAGTACAACTTCTTCGCACAATTTAGTAGGAATATGTTAATTATTTTCCTAGTTATAACTAAAAAAAATTCATTTTTTCACGAGGAGCTATCTTACATGTTACCGGAGAAATGAGGCTCTGCATAGAAACATTTAATGGTTACAATAGATGCTGCCATCATACAAAGTTGAGTTGAAATTTTTTATCACTGTTTCGTATATAAAGCATACTGACCTAAAATGTTTACATGGCCTCCAGTTTTAAAAATAGTGTCTTACACACTTACGTAATATCAATTTAAATGGTCTGTCTTAGTGCAACTTGTCTGCCAAACTTGGTAGGAATATTTTATTTTCAACAAATATGAACAAATTTTAATTTTTGTATATGATACTTTTTGGCAACTGCCAACGTGATCTTTAATATCCACGTAAATGCATCGAAAATCCATGTGCATAGGTTCATGAATACCCGGGCATTAAATTCATCTCAGGGCACGATTTCAGCCATAACAACAGTACTGCGAGTTTGAAAACATTTTCACGAAGTTGAAACACCATTCACTTCCATCCCTATGCCCGACTATTGATTCGTATTACGTTCAGGTGTGAAACTGAGATATCAGGACCGCATTTCTAAGTTAGCATCATCCACACCTTTAAGTTGCAACAATACATGACAGTGGAGCTTTAGGAACTTTGCTGGTGTTGGAGATCCACGACGTAACATCGCAGTGAGGGTCGTCATCAATAGAAACGTATTCACAACCACAAACATCGTAATCAGCTGAGCAAATTTATCTTGAATAAGCAAGCCACTGCCGCCTCTATCTGAAGCGGTATTTTTTTTGTTGATTAACACCTCATATATCCATCAGGATCTCCATAATGGAGGGATGAATGAGTATATATATATATTAGTAGATTGACGAATGGGTGGAATGGTTGGTTTATATATGAGTAGATGGTTGATGCATGGGTGCATGGATGAGTTTACGGATGCATGAATTGATGGGAGTATGCATGGATGGGTGTACCTTGAAATCTCGACAAGTAATTAAATGGAACCAGTGGATCAGCCAATGAAAATAGAGGAGATAATATTACACAATCCGCTGTAAGGAACCTTCCTGTAATTCGCCTGGAGCGATTTCGGAAAACCATAGATAACCTAAGTCATTATGGGAAGGCCGGTAATCGAACACGGGTCCTTCTAAATGCAAGTCCACCCGAGCCACTGCGCCATCTTCCTTGACGTCGGCATCTCTAGGATGCTGTGTAAAGCCCTCCAGATATGAATGCAACCTCGCCATTGGCAATGGCTTAATTTTCTGTGACCTCCAAACGCCTAGGTCACTGAATCTTCAATCCCCTCTCCCCAAGAGACACTAGACAGGCAATATATACAAACGACGAGTATGTTTACGTCTGCTGACGTCAACGGCGTCCATATTGCGAAAGTTAACATAATTTTGTGCTGTATTAATAACGCATTGCAGTGAATCAAATAAGTTTTTTAAAGTAAAAGTTATTTTTAGAAATTTTATTTACAATGTAAATATAAGAAGAAAAATTATAAGTGATTAAAAATGTATTCTCTTATTTTTTAAGTATGAATGGAAGTGACTTCGTCAGATATAGAATAATCAACCGCCCGTGTTATTATTAAATTATTTAAGTTAATTATCTACGTAAAAAGAAGTAAAAAGTTTTCAGAAAAAAAAAATTCTCTACCAGCAAGTATCATTGTTTATTCGCACAACATTATAAAATATTACCAAGTTATTTCTTACGGAATACTATAGTTTTCCTACTTATGTAATTGTTAATCATGTAACACATTCTGTGTGTGACGCAAAATATATTTCACGAGATGATTAGTTATGAGCTTCAGTGATTTTCTTTGTATATAAAAAAATGATACAAATATGTAAAACACTGTTTCCACGTGATAATAGCTTTAAAAATTACACGAAATTCAGATTTTCTTATGAAATAATATACTTTATTTACTTTCCCGGCGGAATACAGGCCTACTCTTAAAGTTTTAGTTACCTGTGTAGGACGACTTAAAAAAATTATCACAATATTATTCTAATATGATGTTATAATCAGCTTGCCATAAAGGAAGTATTTTTACGTGTTGTTGTCAGTCTTCATTTATCCAGACAAGGCAAAAGAGATGAACATCGCCCTCCCACAAATAATCCACGAGTTGAGAGCGAAACGCTGTCTGCCGTCTGTGCTCTACGACTCCGGCATTAGCTCTATAAAACGTTTGCTGGCAATTTTTAGCGAGAAAAATCTCTTCTAGTATTTCAAAATTTCTACAAGCATATGTCTTCCAACTTTTTTTTAATTTGGGCGATTGTTGCAAACAATAAAAAATTAGCATTACTACATCAAATAAATGTATGGCATTAACAGTTATTTAACTCTTCAGGATACGTCCCTTTAATGAACAAGTTTCGATTTAAATGTATTATATTTTTAATTATCTTAAAAGCTGCTCCTAACCAGTTTAACCAGTTAAAGACCAAATATATAAAATAAAGGAAAACATTAGAACTACATCCAGGGTCAAGGTTAGTAGTAGCATAAGGTATCGCAGTCTGGAGCGAGGAGACAAAACGACCACTATCTGATCATCTGTCGTTCCAGTTATACAGAATTGATATTGGAATTTTGCCTTTTACAGCACTAAACTTTGCTGACAATTATCCTGATAATTCCAAACATTATACGAAGTCCTGATTTTTTTTAAATATATTTCTGTAAACGTTTAAGAAACATTCTTAAATTTTTCTTTTATATTACTATTCATAGTAATTTTAAGTATCAGTTTAAAGGAATTTTAAAAAAATTTTGACTTCCAAATTTTACTGTTTCCTTAGCTTTACCAACCTAGACGCCCACGTCATATTCTGTCTGTACGCCAACGATAGCAAATATTTAAATTATCTTTTTTCAAAAATTTAAAAAAAAATGTTGTTATAGGTTTAAATGCTTTGTTATATCAGTTACCTGACTGCATTAGACCAACCTGAAATTCAATAAGGAAGAATTCATTGAAAAAATTAATAAAACTTCACTGTAAATTATTTTTAATAATGTTATAGTATAAATAAAAAAAATTAGGAGCTACCAAACATATTAAATTATTAATTAAGTCTACATTCACTCAGTGGTCCTATGTTAGACAACCAGCAAGGGCAATTAGTCAACAGGAGTGCTCATTGTTGATAGTACCCCAGAAAAATCACAAGGTAAACCATCTCCCCAATCTGTCACATTCTTAATATGGGCCACACTCCTAAACACCAAGTCACCTCTGTTTCTTGTCCACTGGCGCTGTGATATCATTTACTAAGACAATATCAGGAAATGATGCTATAAATACTCTTTAACTCTCAAACACAGAGCAGGCAAGTAGACAGAGGTGAGATGGACCTGCGGTTCTTTTGATGTGGGCGTACTCGTTCTCTGATTGGCTGCGTGACGTTCTGGAAGTGAGATTGGTGTCTAACTGGCTACTGTGTGCTGCGAAATGTCTTCATTGGCTGGGACGCCAGCCGGTACCAGGCGCTGATTGGCGAACCGCGTTCAGACTTGTTGGTGGCTACTGACGCCATTTTGCTGGCGTGTGAGGCTGGAGTTCGTGAAATAAGCGCCTGTTTTACCTCTGTATCATTCAATACTCTGTAATGAAATTATAGACAAAGAAGCACTCGAGGTCGCCATATAAGGAAAACCACAACATGATTGCATAGACCAGTGGCGAAACTAGAAATAATTATGCTATATCTAAACTTTTAAAAAATGTTCCTCCAAATCTATGTTTTCATTTAAAATGAAATGTGAAATGTATGCATTGAGCACAACAGCGCGCAGTTTACTTCTCTAAGTATAATTGTTCAGTTAAAAAAAAATTATTCAATATTTACTTTTATTAGAGTCTTGAAATTATTTTCTTTGGATGGGTAACTGAGCATAAGCACTTTATTTGTTTGCCTATCTTAAATATTGCTCATAAAGTGAATTGCATTGGCTAATATTGCAGCAATCAGATGGGAAAGTTCTCGAACTCTCATACCGGATAGCATCGCGGTATTAAAATAATCAAAGCATGATACGCCGGTAGAAAAAGAAAAATGAACACCAGTAGATTGGTGAAGTAGAAACACCATACGAGCATGGGGCACTGATAGAGGGCAGTACATGCAATAACTAACAGTGCCGTGCTGTGGACAGAGTAGGAACCAAGTACTAGGCATAACACCGCTGAGTTCAATACAACTGTAGTTGATTCCGTGAAATAGTAGTTTGTTGTTTCAAGCATCTGCCTTTGTGTAGTAAGTATTGTAGGAATGCCACGACGGCGTAGACGACCACACTTCGCGCAATTAACTGAAGTTAAACAGGGTCGTACTGTGGGCCTGAGGGAGGCTGAATGGTCCTTTTCAAGAATTCCCCAACGCGCAGGACGTGAAGTATCTGCTGTGTATCATTGGTGGTGCCGGTGTTCCAACGATGGTGCACATGCTCGTCAACCTGGTTCCGGACGGCAGCGGCATACGGATTCCCGCCTGGACCGCCGCATCAGACGAGCATCCATTGCTGATCGCATGGCGACCGCGCACATATTAGGGCCACTATAGCACCCAGGGTGTCAGCTAGGACCATCACCAACCGTTTGCTGGACGCTGGGCTACGATCAAGGATGACACTCACCAGGCTTCCTCTCATACCTCATCACTGCGCAGCCCGCCTCGGATGGTGTCCCGAACGACGCAACTGGAGGGATGAATGGCGCGGAGTTGTGTTTAATGACGGGAGCAAATTCTGCATTGGCGCCAGTGACGGTCGTCTGCGAGTGCAGTGTTGACCAGGGCAGCAGCAACAACCAGAGCGTTTACGGAAGCGACATACAGTACCAACTCCTGGCATCATGGTCTGGGGAGCAATAGCCTACAATAACCGTACAACTCTGGTGTTCTTTGAGGGAACACTGAACAGTGAACACTACATCCAGCATATCAATCATCCCATTTTGTTTCCATTCCTACAACGGCAAGAAAACGTCATCTTCCAGCGGGACTATGCCCGTGCACACACGTCTTGTAATACCCAATGTGATCTCGAAGGTGTTCGTCAACTCCCCTGGCCAGCACGATCACCTGACCTATACCCGATAGAACATGTGTGAGACATGATGGGATGGCGTTTGGTGTGGTCTGCAATACCGGTAACAAACCTCCACTAACTGCTACAACAGGTGGAATTAGCTTGGAACACTATTCGCCAAGATAACATCCGAAATATTTATGATCGCCCCTACGCACGACCGCAGGACTGCAGCGTCGCTAGAGGAGGATACACAAGATACTGACGTTGTTCAAGACATTCTGTAGCCTCTTTCCATAGGTGTGCGACCATGTGATCATTATCATATAATGTGTAAAACCTGTATAATTATTCAATACGACCTTCATTCATGTGGGACCACTGCGTCCTTGGTGTTCATTTTCCATTTTCCACCAGTGTATTTGTCGTACCCCAGGTACATTTTCTAAGGTATTGGATGTCAGAAAATAATATCATACCTAAACTATACAATTGCTACAGTACACATTTGCACGCATACTCTCATTTAAGTTTGCCGGGAGCGAAAAAAAAACTTTTTGAAACGTGGCTTTGTATTGCTAGTGTGGTGTTTCACTTTACGGTTACTGAAATTAACGTTTCTAGTTATATGCACATTTGAACATGATTTTGCATTTAAGTAACGCATGTACGTTCGTAACAGTTCCACTGTTTCACGTTCATGGCGCATGAAAAAAGTGAGCAGGCCTGTGGCAGTGTTAGCTATACATATGGCAGAAGGATAGAAAATACAGAAGGAAAGTATATATACTCTTATTAGTTCTTTCGAAAGTGGTCAATCAGCTGTGAACTGCATTTAAATTAATTATATGTTACATGGTTAAATGTCGGTTGCATTTAGGAAACAGAAGATTTTAAGAGAAAATGAGAAAGGTATCTAGACCAGCGTTTCCTAACCTTTTTCAGCCATGGACCCCTAGGAAATCAAGCACAATCTTCAAGGACCCCCTGCACCCGCTGGCGCACGTTCGTCGTGCTAAGTAAGCGTAGCGATTACGATAATTTTGGTGGCATTTATTTATTATTGTTAAATGATGAGACTGCGGACCCCCATACATATACTCGCGGACCCCCAGGGGTCCGCGGACCCCAGGTTAAGAAACAATGATCTAGACCTATACGATGGGAGCAGATAGCCAACTGTTAACAGTCGCTCAGGCTGCTTATAGGCCCGTTTTAAGCCATATTTGCTGGTGAGGGGGAACACATACCCACCAATTTGGATTTACATAAGGCACGTTTGTGGCTACCTGATTCATCACCACGCGTTTTTTTTTTTTTTTTTTTTTTTTGTTCAAGCTAGTTCTACAGTAGCGCCGCTGTAACTTGCGGCTTGGGAGGTCTGCCAACGTTGGGCCACTTCTAACTGGGAAAGGAAGTAATTGGACGACACGGTGGTAGGGCAGGTGCGAGGGAGTGCCTGCACATTCGTCTGCCCGCCTACCAGCTACCTGTGGTTGGTGCTTTGCAAGTCTTTCACTTAAGTAGGCGGAGCCAAATCCACTCTTAGGCTGACGCAACTATCTATTCTAGATCCTTAAAAAACAGAACATTTTTCAAGAAAATCTTTGTCAAGTACGGCAATTATAATAACTAAGATGGTTGTAAATTAGAAAATGTTGGTTTTAATACTAAAAGGTACATAAAATATTTTTAAGTACGGTTATTTCTTACTTTATTTTGTATAATGAGTCACCTCACGCTGTTTTCCCGTCGAATTCCGCCCCACTCTATATAATACTTTCTATATTTTTTGTGGGGGTCGCGGTGGTGTAGTGGTTAGATTACTCGCCTCCCACCAAGGTGAACCAGGCTCGATTCCCGGAGGGATCGCCCCCGGTTTTTTACATGTGGTAATCGTGCCGGACGATGCCGCTAGTTGTTGGGTTTTCTCAGGGATTTCCCGTTTCCCTCACCCTTGAATTCCGGCGTTGCTCCATACTCACCTCTCTTCATCCTCATCAGCTCTCAAGACCTCGATATTAAGAGCAGCCCAAATATCTTCACTCACTCACTATATTTTTTTGCGAAGCTTGGATATTAAGAGAAGCGTCATAAGGAAAGGGCCAATTGCTTGTGTTCATTTGCCTTTTTGCACACAAGACAAGATTGTTAACACATCACATTGTTTGCGTTATGATTTGTATTCCAAAACACGTTTATACTCTTCTTTTGCTTAAGATTATTTACTCTAGGTTACTTCACTCAGCTCTTGCAGTGGCGTCTTGTAACACAGTTCAGGTGGGTCCGCAACTTCGATTAGAGGCTACTGTCACTAACTGGAGTTTACCGTGCTTTTGGGCGGGCATAGAAGATGTCCCGGCAAGCCCGAGGAATGCGTAGGGTCAAATGAGATCAGTGTAGGGCAGGGGCGGAGTAAATACGGCGAGAAAACAAGATTACCTCGAGAACCCCCCTGACTAAGTAATTGGCCGCCCCACTTCCCAGACATCAACACGACGATGACAGTAACACACAGGCCAAAGGTGCCTCCATGTAACGTACACTGCTGATGTTATGTGAAGAAATAATGTTGGAAAATATAATAATATCACTTATTTTCAAACACAGACAATGCGATTGGAGATTGCGGTCTTATCGCACCCAAGTCTCGTAGTATGCGAGTAGCAAGTACGTGTGTCTCGTTCAGATGTGAAGTTTCCCGTACTGAACATTCCGTTATATAGCGTACTTTAAACGAACCTATCAAACAATATATGAATATCATGCAGAATATTATTAAAAGTATTTTATAATAAAAAGATAAAATAAATTCGTAGAATGCGTTATCGTCATCATTGGAGTTATTCTGATTTAACCCATACTTTGAAATTAAAGAAGAATATGTGAATAGGCATTGGCTGGGCCACGGTTTGTAGAATATCTACCAGGAGAAAAGTTATTTCTTAAGGATAAGACTTTTTACAAACATTCTGAAAATAAATTACCTGAGAAGGTGCGTACCCATTTTTTGTAAACAAATATGCATTAGCCGTGATGTATGAAAATAAAATTGTACTTTCACCCACTTAGCTTTTTACCTTACAAAAGTAGGATGAGGCGAATGAGAAATTTTATCACACTGTACGTTCTTACAACTGTGCAAATTTTTTGTATACCGGGATGTTCCGAAATTATATGATTGGGCAATTGGCACCCATGTCAAGAAGCTTCAGGTTGGCTTCTCATATTTGTGTACATATTATACATACATTTTTGTTCTACGACCGCTATATTTATATGATTAAAAGATATAACACTTTAACATTTACCCAGCCGACCTCCCGTGGCGCAGTCGGTTTGTGCGCCGCCGAACTGGGGTGTGGAGGGTTCTGGGTTCGAATCCTAGGTAAGGTGTTGGTGTTAGTTTAAGTTGTGTAATTAGTTCGTAAGTTCGTTTATAAGTCGCTCTCTGATAAGTCTTCAGGTATTACACCGGAGGACGTTAATAAGCCTTTTCCAATCCAAAACATTTTCCAACTTAGAACTGGACTATTTCCAAATAAAATGTTTATTAAATTTGCACTAATATTTCGCCTAGTGCTTCAGGAGTACTAAAAGTAGGATGTCAAGTGTTCCAAATTTGGAAGGATGGTAGGCAAAGATAGCGAAAACTTTCCAAATTTTCGAACCGTGTACCGTGTTATTTTTAATGTTGTAATGTGTGCTCGTGAGAGGAAAGTGTGATAAATTCGGTAAGAACTGGCGTGAAGGATAACTCCACTATAAGCTAGACAACCCGCGCNCGTGAGAGGAAAGTGTGATAAATTCGGTAAGAACTGGCGTGAAGGATAACTCCACTATAAGCTAGACAACCCGCGCTTGCGCAATGCAAGAGAGCTGGAACAAAAACAAACCGGATCGCAGCGCAGCGATAAACACGTGTTGGGCGTGCGTGAGAAAAGGACACGTTCAGCGACCGACCGTGTCGAAGTCAGACAATTGAAGTTAGTAAACACGGCGGTGGTTCGCATCCAGCGCTTACCCAGCAGGCGCGCCAGCAGGCACAAACGCAGAGTGACGTGATGCTACCTGCTGTTCGCATAGTCAGCAGTNACTTACCCAGCAGGCGCGCCAGCAGGCACAAACGCAGAGTGACGTGATGCTACCTGCTGTTCGCATAGTCAGCAGTAGGCAGACATCGCAAGTCGCCGTGGCCTACATATCACACGCGTCAGAGGATGTGCACATTCGTGTTATTATAAGTTGTTCGCGGTAATGTACGCAACCTGCGTTCATTTGTTACGAATGCGTTGACTGGCTGACGCCTGGTAAAGTTGGCAACGACGGAGGGAAATTATTTCCATATCTTAATGTTGCAGTGAATGTTCTAGGTGAACATTTGTGAATACTGAAATAATTTATTTCGGCATTTTTTGTGTACATGAGTGTAAGAATCAGCAAATTTGCATAAAACTAAATTTTATAATAATTTCACATTTTCACTTGACCGACGTATGAACTAAGTGATCAGGCCAGTGGCAGTGTTAATTTTACACATGGCGGAGGAATACAAAATGTGCAAACAAGTAAGGCAGGGCTTCCAAGTGTTCTTTTCACAGTGAACAGGGCCATACATCGCGTAACACCGACATTTATGTTGTGACACGAAAGAACTAAACTAGCAAAATAACTCTATTTTATATTTAGAAAAACGTTTCGTTTGAAAGAAACAAAGTTTGTTTGAAGCAACCTAATGAATTGTTTGTATAGGGGCAGTTACATATTTTGTCGTTGGAAACAAATAATTTTGTTGTACGTATTTGGTTGCTTTAAACTACGATTTGGCTGGTGCAACCAAAGGTTTGTTTGGCACTGTGTACATTAAAAAGTTTCTGTCAGTGAAATAAAACTGCGCGCCCGACCGAGACTAGGAACTACTTCGCTTGCAACCTAGGCTAAGGCGACTACTCGTAGAAATACAATGTGTGCGAATAAACACATTTCAAATACTTAACGCGCAGCGTGCGTAAATAAATATTGAAAATTTTACAACTCCACTTTTTCTTTTCCTGTTGAAATTGTTTTATTAGTACGTTTATACTATTTATTAATCATCGTAATGTACTAACAAATACGGTTTCTATCCTAATTTAAAAAAAAAAACATGCAAACAAACTCCCGAGCTGCATTTTTGAATGACGGAAATCAAATGAGCGGCCAAATAAATACATCAAGTTGATTCAACTAAATATTTAGTAAACAGTCTAATTNAATGACGGAAATCAAATGAGCGGCCAAATAAATA
Organism: Clitarchus hookeri; assembly: GCA_002778355.1. Lineage (NCBI taxonomy): Eukaryota > Metazoa > Arthropoda > Insecta > Phasmatodea > Phasmatidae > Clitarchus > Clitarchus hookeri. The sequence continues at coordinate 239,982 of NQII01002491.1, read as the reverse complement.
CATCAAGTTGATTCAACTAAATATTTAGTAAACAGTCTAATTTGTTTTGACCTAACAAAGAGGTTTTGTTTATTGAAACGTTTATTTTGTTGGGTGAACAAAATTATTTTTCTTGCGTTTAAAGTATTGTTTACTAAACAAAATATTTGTTTGGGGCAACTAAATATATTTTTAGCCTTATACAAAAGAGTTTTTTTTTCCTGAAACAAAACATTCTCTTATTGTATTAGTAAAACTATAATTATTACTAATCACAAATTATATTCAGAATATTTTTTAAGATACTGACCCNCTCTTATTGTATTAGTAAAACTATAATTATTACTAATCACAAATTATATTCAGAATATTTTTTAAGATACTGACCCAAAGGAATGATACACATTCGTCTAGAAACTTCAACGTTTGTACCAGAAATAGTTTAATTTCTGAAATGTTATTATATGTCTTCGTTTTACTATTTTAAATTAAGTGCTCACTCTTCGTTTACAGTAAACCCCTTTAAATAGGTTCCATTTTAAAACGTTTTCCTTATTAATTAGTTTACTTAATTGTGCACCTTGTCTATAAACACTAAACAAATTGGCACACCTTAAGGAGTTTTCCTGGTCAACAAGCCTAAATTTTTCTGTCGTGCGATTTCAATATCAAAAATTTATAAAACAAATTATTTTTAGAAACATTTTATTTCGTATAGTTATTCAAATCCTACGTATTGGAAGTTTTAAGGAAATTGATTTATAAATATGCATCTTTGTTAATTATATATAACACGTTTTCAAAAATAACGGCAATAACACCGAAATCTTAAATTTTGATACGGAAAAGATGTTAAAAATAATGAAATCATAAAATCTTGTCCCTACATAAAGGTAGTGCCCCGAATATTTCGCGAATTCATTCGGTATCGAGGTACACTTCAAACACTTGTTCTTATCAGGAAGCAGTAGTGCGAGCGAGTGTTGTACAGTGCTGTACAGAGGCCTCACTTGATCGCAGCAACCAATAAGNTATCAGGAAGCAGTAGTGCGAGCGAGTGTTGTACAGTGCTGTACAGAGGCCTCACTTGATCGCAGCAACCAATAAGCAAACGATAGCGTCTCGAGTGTATAGAGGACTGTCAAGTCTAACCTGATCTAATCGCGGCTCTACCTAAATGGCAAGTCCCTCACGTGGTGGGAGACATCATTCGTTGTTGAAACTATATCTCGTAGTTTCATAAACAGCTTCAGCCAATAACGTCAAGTAAACACACGTTTTTGTTGCTCCCGAAACATGACACAGTATTATACTGTGTACAGTTCCAAACAAAAGAAATTGTTAACGTAAAAATATTTGTTCGTCTGAGACATGCCCTTACAGGCGCACTTCAATTTATGTTCTAGGGTGATAAATATAATTTTTTGAAGCGTGCTTTAAGCAGACACATCAGCTGTTTCGTAATTACAACCAATGAGCTGTAAGGAACTTCGCTTGCTTTTACAGTTGAGTTAAACTAAATATGAAAGATTTAGCCCTTTGCACTCTGTACTCCTTAATTTGCACTGAAGACAATATAGAATCATAACACTAATATTCTCAATTATAGGAGCAACATTTCTGTCGGCGTGTATCTTCCAACTTACCCCCGTCATACTGGCTCGCGCCACATTTCATATTCCCGGCCGGTCGCTCCCGGATTTTCGCAAGTGGGAACCGTGCTGGACGATTCCGCTGGTCGGCAGCTTTATAAACCATTCACGGTTACTTCACAGTTTTCTGAATCCCTGCTAAAGTTCTACTTTCAGGATATTCCTCCACCTAGTGTAAACAAAGTTTAACTAAGTCTAGAAAATAAAACCAAAGGTCAAAGCACTGAATTCGTGCGCACTCAGTTGTAATAATATTTTGAATGAGAACTATTTTTTTTACTATGCGCTACCAACACACATCTTTTCTCACTGTTTTATTCGTAANGCTACCAACACACATCTTTTCTCACTGTTTTATTCGTAATTATAATAAATGAAATATTATAATTTTTAAATAAACTATATATAAAACATCAATTTAACGAAACATAAGATACTTATGTATGTTAACAGAGGTATACAATGCTTGTGATGCATGAGATGTTTAGGAAATTACTAAACACGTTATACATGGGGTGATTTATAGAAGGGTTGATTTTAAAAGTGTGAAGAAACTGCCAATAGACTATACTCGGGGATCTCTTGTTTCCCCCTCTCCTTCATTCCACCTCTGCTCCATTCTCACCTCAATCACCCTTATCGTCTCTCAAGAGCTCGCTGTTAAGAGCCGCCCAAATATATTCACTCACTTATTGCTTCAGTACTCCACACACAAAAATTACACGCTACAGAGGTTATAATGGCAAGTATACAAACGTTACCAATCCAAGCAAGGAACGTGTTATGATACAGGTAGGGTAAATGCATAAATTTAGGGGTTGCAAAAATTAAATTTTTTGTTCGTAACTGTACAAGTATCAGTACATCTGTGTGTGAAATGCCACGGTCAATCGAAATTTGTCAGTACGTAATTTATGTTATTGGCAGCAGTAGTTTATGAGATTTCGTAATGTACAATGATAAGTCAAAAATTAATGTTCCCTACTTTTTTTAAGGTGAACGGGAAGAGATAGGTCAAGATACAAAACATCCATCTATCTCACCACCTTTGCTTTATTTTGCGACATAATCACCCAATTTATTTTAGCATTCGTTATTGCGTAAAATGAGGTTTTCCATTCCCCGACGATATAAAGTGGCGGCGCCCTTCTTATTAAGCCATTCCACCACTTCGTCTTACACTTTGTTCTCGCTTGAAAATTGTCTGTTTCTCCATCTTGCCAAACAGATGAATGTCCGACGGTGCCATAATCAGGCTGAACGGTGGACGGGGAACGCATGTTCAGGCTGAACGGTGGACGGGGAACGCATGTTCAGGCTGAACGGTGAACGGGGATCACATGTTCAGGCTGAACGGTGGACGGGGAACACATGTTCAGGCTGAACGGTGGATGAGGAACGCATTGTCAGTAGCAGGTGTGCAGGACGGGCAACGTGGGACTGATCACTGACAAACTTCGCAGGCGAACGATGTAGTCTTTCATCGTCACATCTAACGCTCATCGAACTTAAATGACGTCGTTCTTCCTTCAAATACATTTCTCCTTTATTCACGACATTGACAGTCAAGAGGGCGCGCATGCGAGTAAAACACACGAAATATCGTATAAATACGTTTAAATTTTAATGTTGGAGTCTGTAAAATATGTTTCTGTGCTAGATGACATTTAATGCTGGTCCACAGAAAATAACAATATCCTAATAGCGCAAAATAGTAATAATTAGGTAATTGTCACATTATTTTATACAGTTTACATTTATTTTCCACTAGGGTCCATAACTGTTATTAAGCGAAATAAAGTGGTGGTCTTTGAATGAATAGTGCAAGGGGGGATGAAAGACTTGATGGATGTTTTTGGACATTCGCCATTGCGATGCAAAGATGTCTGTTGTGAAAAGACAAAACTGAACAAAAAAAAAAAACCTAAATAAGAGAAGTAACCTACGGATGAGAATATTAATATATGTATACAACACTGGAAAATTCTAAGAGAGTAAAGAGTAAAAAAACAGGACATAAATAAAAAATCACGTAATCACAGACGAATGTTTGCTCACCAATTAAAAAATGCCGACACTCAATAGTTTTTATGTATTTTAAACAGTTATTAGATTGTTACGTAACTTATACATCTGTCAGCAATTGGTTAAGTTTAGCATCAATTTGTGTAAATAATAATGCTCAACTATTTAGACAGCAATGTCTTACTGAACGTCGTTCAAATAAAATTTTCCTTTTATTAATAATCACCACACACTGATTATAAACACGCCCTTGTATAGGAAACATAGCATGTGGGGTTTTTTTTGTATGCGTAAAATGAATTAACAGTGAGACAGCCATTTGCGACGCTGTTCTACGAGAACAAGCGCTGAACACGCATGCGCGTAACGCAGTGTCGTAGAAACTGCGTATACACTAGGCAGATACACTCGTCGTTGTGACCTCGTGGGTTCCTGTGCTTTGGACTGCAGTCTATCCACTTCTGGTGGCGGCATCGAACAATAGCAAGCCACACAAGGCCTATAACAACGGGGCAGGCCACCAAACCGCAATGTCTTTCTGTCTAAAGTTATTTACAAAGTCCTCTTTCTTCTCGTCCCACGTGTTGTTTTTGGATCTACGCATTCTGTTGAATGTAGCTTCAAAGAGTGGTAGATACTCTAGCATTGCCGTCGAGTCGATGCTGGTAAAAATGAGAGACAGTGGGAAAATTATTCTACCAAGTTAAAGGAAATGTGTGCAGTTCGTGTAGATTCGGATTTCCACGTACAATATTTCCTCTGGTTTAAGAAACGAGTTGGTGCAACTGAGTGAAGAGATTTAGGTGGTTCGTGATTGAGGTGAGAACGGAGCAGCGCCGGAGGGAATGCTGGGTGGAAACGGGAGACCCTCGAGAAAACCCACCGAGCAACGACATCGCCTTGGTGTTGAGCGAGCAGGCTAATCGCCCGGCCACCGCTGCCCCAGTTTGAGAAATGACTGTGATGATATATTGTATCTTGCAACAAGACATTCCATAAAATAAATTCCTGGACACTCTTCTTGTTGGCCTAATGAACAGAAATGTGGACACTTTGGTGTTGCACTTCCACAATAAGTTGTATTTCCGTGTTGTGCACACACCTGAATTTAAACTCTGTGATCAGTGTCCAGGAAATTTTGCGAGTTAATTTTACCTGTTTGTGATGACCCCCACAAATTACGAATCAGAAACTTGAGTTAGTAACCGACAGGGTTGATCGCATATCCTTCACACCACGAAGGACATTTGATTGAGACAGAATCATCGTGGATCTCCGCTGACTGACGAACTTTGTGCAGCGCAGGAAGAGTGTCCTGTGTTGCGAAGTGGGAATACGGACACGAACATAGCCTGTGTTCCTGCAGTGGCTGATAGAGGTGACTCACTTCTATATATTATCTCCTATGGCGAGTCACTTCTATCTTGGAACTTCTGTCTCGCCAGCAAAACCGTAAAGCGTGATTATCTGAAGTATCTCCAGTGAAACATGGAAAATCGGGATCAGGTCGAAAACAGGTTCTCCCCAANCGTGTGGGGAGTGCACCCAGGGCAAGGCAACACCCTCCGAGTGACGGTCTTTCCAGCTGGGACCCGTAGGTGACCGTCATTCCCGGGCATGACAGAGGTGAGACCCTAGAATGGGGCGGCGCTGGAATGCAGGGGCGGGGGAGGCGGGAGTGCCCCGAGAAAGCCCACTGGTAAGCGGCATCGTTCAGCATGATTCCCACATGCGAAAGTCCGGGAGTGAACACACCGGGGATCGAGCCCGGATCGCCGTGGTGGGAGGCGAGCGCCCTGGCCACTACGCCACCGCGGCCCCACTTTGTTACAACTGCATCATCCATTTCGCTCGACGCATGAAATGGTTACTAGCGAACAAAGCAGAGGGATTCGTTGTTATTCCTGCGTAGATCTCCATTATCTCAGGGGCCGCGATGGCTGAGCGGTTAGCCTGCTCGCCTCCCACAACGAACCGGTACAACATCTCATATTTTTAGACAGTGTAATTTTATTATTTTAAGTATATATTTCATGTTTGTTTATGTTTTGGAATCTGTTTTGTAATCTGGTGTCTTCGATATGTTTTGTATTGAAGCCAGAGACGTTAATAGTACTCTAATTTTGAATATAGGTCTTTTTTATGACTTTAAAAAGAAGACTGATGGAATGATATATTATTTTATATTTATTTAATAATTTTCTGCATGGTTAAAGTAAGTAATTTCTTTATTTTTATTATTTGTAAATATTTGAATTATAGTCGTTGAGGTTCGGCCGAGTGCGTTGAATTGTGTGTGAGATAAACTTGTTTTATCGTTATTTATATAAAATTTAATTAAACGGGGAACGCTTGCTGGCGTGATTTACCGTGTACATGAATTTGCCACGTGACGTTTGGAAAGACGTTAAGGGCGAGGCCCGGCGGCTTTTAGAATGCACGTGCAGAATGTTCTACAACATCGCCGTGAGCGGACGTGATGTGTGTCGCTCTGCACTACGACCGACAGATGAAATTAAGAGATGGCACGGTAATACGTGTGGAAGCTGTGCCGTAATGAATTATTTGCACAATTATGCCCAGCTGTGGCATTGGCATTAATTTGTTTAAGTCTAAATTAAATCAATTCCTTCTTATCCAATATCCCGGTAGGGAACCGTGTTCTTATATCCCGTTCATAAAAAAAATTGAAGAGACTACCAAAAGGTGAAGTTAAATGTATTTGTGTGTGAAACACGGTTTTATGCACATAACGATCCCTGATGACCAGCTTCTTACGTTTTATTACTGAGCACCGGCGAACATTAAGAAAGGTTTTTCAGTTAAATGTTACGACCATTTTATATCTTTTGTTTAAGATCTTTCAAACTTTCAACAGTGATCATTAACGTAATTTGCCAGGCAAGTTATGAATAAAGGCCAATTTTAAACCATTTAAATTTGATTTGTAATAATTTCAGAACAATGCCAATTAATTTTTGAATATAAATAATTTTTCTACGCAAATTTTTATCCTTTTATTTATGGATAGCATATGTAGAGTTTTACACCAACACCACTGAATAAATAAATAATGTAATTTATTAGCAATTTTCTTTTGTCACAATTTACATTATGTGTTTTTGTTGTTTCAGGTTTGCTATATTTTTTAGAATATCATGTTGAATTGTGTTTTGTTCCTTTACCAAAACGCGGAGTGTCCTCTGACTAGTTCACTCTGTCACACGGAATATAATATTCATTAATAAACATACACACATAATAAGTTGGAATTGAATTAATTTGTTCGCACACCACCATACCGGGATCAATCCCCTGCTGTGTCACCCGGATTTTCGCAAGTGGGAATCGTGCCGGACGATGCCGCTGGTCGGCGGGTTTTCTCGGAGATCTCCCGTTCCCTCCATCCTTTCATTCCGTACTCACCTCAATCTCGCTGTTAAGGGCCGCCCAAATGTCTTCACTTACTCACTCCATTAATTCAGTAAAATCGACCCAGCAAATTAACCATTCATCTGCGACTCATTTCCAGTTGATCACGTTTAACTCTATAAATGATCGGAAACCATTTGGACAATTTCACTTCTAAAGCACAACTGCTGCCTTGATTAAATTTTCATTGGTCAAGAGTCTGTAGCATAGCCTTAATGAACAGTATGTAGTATTACCACAAGTAACTCTATGCTCATGATGGATCTGCAATAACTGAACTGTCCCGCTCAAGTCTTTGTGTTGTAAAGAGCGTATTTATGTCCTCCATTGTTATGCTTGAGGGCTTATCAGGGGACGTCTTACAAACTAACTTATAACCTAACTTAATTCATCACCCATGCCTTACCTGGGATTCGAACCCGGAACCTCCCCAACTGACTGCACCACGGGAGGTCGGCGTCAATCAGACTGTCGACCTTGACACCTTGGCATACTCGCGTCTGACACAGAGTATACAAGTACACAGAGGCGAACCCAGTCTTCCCCTGACTGCGCGAGGCTCTGGTTCGGCCGCTGCGTGTTCCCTATTGGCTGGCGTACCAGCTGGCGAGTAAGTTGCCAGTCGCTTATTGGCGAACAGCGTTCCGAAATGTTGCTGGACAGTGGCGCCATTTTTCTGGCACGTGCGGCCGAAGTTTGCGGTTTTAAGATGCTGTTTCGCCTCTGTATTCTCCGGTACTCTAGATACTGTCATGAGTCACAATTGTAAAATATAATACTACATTACCCATAGGTTTCTGTTCATTTTTGGCTCATTTCCTGTATAAAAAATGGTTCCAATAAAATAGCGTTTTGTCAGTAGCAGAAAAAAACACTGCAGGAATATGGACCCTGTTGGCAGTCAGTGGTCGGGGGGGGGGGGCATAAGTTTAAAAGTATTCGAATAGATACTTTTAAACTTCCTTAAAGAATGTACGTTTACGGGTTGCGTGTTATGCATTACCTTGAAAATGTTTGCCTTCGGGTCATGAAAGACAAAAGTATCATCTTTCGCATCTCAGAGCTTTGACACAGAAGAAACTGAATTCATAGTGTATTCTATTCAGCATGTGTACCCAAATCTCACTGAATAAGCACGGTATTGAAAAACTCAAATCAGAGTTCATAAACAAAAAATGAATCAAGGGTTCATGTATTTGGAAAAAAAATAACTAACATGCTTATAATTAAAGTTTTATAAATGTATATAACATGGCTGTATTTAAGATTTATAATATTATCGATTGTTTTAAACGTAAGTTATTTGTTATTGTTGCCTTGGAAAAAAACGTTTTTATAAATATGTTGGAGATATACTTATGTATACTACCCGTTAACTTTTTGGAATTTGAATGGAAATATTATTGTCTTTTGTTTCCCACTGGAAATTGTTTCCTGGTTTTTAAACAATGTTTTGATTAGTGTTTATTGAACAGTGTTGGCACATTTTTAGGTTTTGTTGTTACAGAAATCTTTAATTTCTTTTCCTTATACATATATACAAAATTGTTTCCCGTTGCACTACCAAGAAAGGGCTGTAGTACTTGGTTTTCCCAGGTTTGGCACAGAAACGTTTTCTTATATAAAACTTCTGTTACTTGTCGTATTTGGTGCGAGAGAGTGGCACTAGACTACAGATGTGAAATCGCCAATGAAATAATAAATTGTAACCATTACGCTGATTATTTTAGTTGTCCGCACACTTTTGGTTAAATTTATTTGATTTTCAACAACACTTAGCCAGTGTCGATGCAGGCCGTTGCTTACTGGCATCCCAGCAGAATTCCAAAGGGCTGTCTTCAAGCTGTTATGCAGCAGAAGTGTTTTTTATAGATTTCGAGGATATCGTATGATTTCCTGATATATCAGTAATAACTGGACAGTCACGCATTTGAGCAAAAATATTAGCATTTCAACTTAAAATATGAATTCATATAAATTTAAAAAAAAAATTTACTTTAAGTATGGTTTCAGACAAAATTGTTTCTTGAAGTCACTATAGTAGCATGTTGAAATTTAGTTGAAATCCGACAATTTTTTCCCCTGCTAAAAATGTTTAACTTACAGCTTTTTTTACTTAAAATTTTATCTAATATGTTTAAATTGAAATGTAAGTAGATCGAATAAATTTTTTCAATAAAATTGAATGTATAACATATTGACAACACGGAAAAATATTTTATCTGTAGTCTAACGTATTGATTCAGTTCGACTTTGTAATTTGTACGAAATAAATACACAATTTTAAATTCTTATTTGGCATTATATTAAGAGATTTAAAATAACTCTTTATGATTCTCTAAATTTTTTTTTTAAACTATTATTTCGTATCATAACAAAAAATACGTAATATTCTTTAAGGCTCCCGCCTACGTAGCGGTTTTTTTTAATTGAGGCCTGATAGCGCGGAAGCAATAAGGGCGACACTGCCACGCGCATCAAGTGCGCCATCGCCGCTAAGCGCAAGGCTCTGGACTGGCATGCAGGGTTCTCGTCGTTCTGCGTGAGGTGGAAAGTCTGTAGGAAGGTTCATTGCAGGGCCGTCGAGTAGTTTTGTGTGGATCTGATGCGTATTTTTTGATATACAGTGCTTTGAAAAGAAAAATCTGTTTACACACATTCTGGAGTGCTCTGAAATGGCGTTTGTGCGTGACGTGTTGAAAGTACTCAACAGCCCTCGTCTAAAGTATGTTTTTTTCCCATAGATCAGCACGTTGGACAGGCGTTTAATAGTTTCGTAGAAAAACGAGCATTAACAGCACACTTCAGTGCACTTCAGTCGCCGGCTAGGCGGGAACCTGAAGGGCCACTTGTACTGAAAGAGCTCTGATAACAGACTGCATTTACCAGCGACGAGAAAAATTTGCGAATTAACTGACCTGTAGACGATATTATACAGAGTCACGACAATCACGGCGATATCGACATATCATTGGTGTTGCTTGCTGTAACGGTGAATGTCGATGGTTGAGACTGCATTTTATTGCTTGCTTGTTATTGGCTCTGGGTTTTCCGGTAGGTTTCAATTAAGAGGGGGTTCCTAGTAAAATAATCAGTGTTAGCGTGCATGCGCCTATCACTGTACGTATCTACTCTGGTAATACGATGTTTTTATTTTTCAGGGAAGTTAAAATAAAACACTTATCTACAGTTGCCACTCTTTTCTTTTATTATATTAAACATATTCAAAGAAAAAAAAAGCTAAGATGGTTAGAACTTGCATTTTGAAGGATTTGCGTGGCAGTGTCCTTAAGGGAAAGGAGAACAGTTTAATCAACTGGATTACACCGCGTGCAATAATGTCCTACTCTCGCAAATCTAATTTCTGAGACGCGAAGCTTCCCGGGAATCCTGGGAGGGCCAATCACAGTGCTTCCATATGTCCATACGTGACCTTGAAGCTTTCAAGATGTTACACTAGGGTTTTCCCTCAAATTCATTGACCAATGACCAAAGTGATACTAATGAACGTATTGTGAAGTCTAGCTCGTCCCGAAATGAACTTTCGAATTTGTTAGGTCTCTAGTAGTAACATTATTACTAGGGTTATCTTTAACATTTGAAAATAACTTCATGTTTTCTGTCATGCCATTTTGACGTTTGTCTGAATCTCGGTACTGAGAGCCGCGAATTGTAATAATAGTAACCCGGTCCGGCTTCACCCGAGTACAATTTAGTTTTTGCAGCGATGCACTAATAAATTAATTATGAAAAAACAATTACAATATTATATGATAGTAAATTTGTAAGCTACTATCATATATAACATACATACACGTCACGCCTGTATCCCAGAGGGTTAGGCAGAGATTAAGGACCTCAATTTACCACGATCCTGACATGCCTGCCTCCTTCGCTTTATCCACATTCATACATCTCTAATATAACAATATTTTATGATAGTGGTTTAGAAAATTTATATGTATACAACATTAATAGTTTTGCCTCCGACCGCCAGCACAAAAATATTTATGTTTGACGTGACACACGAAAGGGTACGTATAGTTGTCCGTGTGAAAAACATGCTCCACTCAAATCCACTCCAGCCACATTAAGTGTTTGACTCTGTGCCTTATTTGTGGTCAAACCAAAACAAAATCTTATTGGAAATTGGACTCTTTTAACATTAAAAGGCAAATCCGAGGGAATCATTGGTATTCTAGATATTAAAACAGTTTCTCCAGTACCGCAGCCAGTTAGAATAGTACCTTCAATGAGATAACTTTTTAAACCTTTTATTTGTAATTGAGTCCCGTTTCATAATTTCGGTGGATTTATATTTTGCAGTAAAATTATGGGAGCTCCAACTTTTAAAATCAGTTTGTGTGGTGGCATGACAGAAGGATTCAATGAATTAAGGAATTCTGTGGGATATTACACAGTTTCTTCACTGTCGAGTACTGTATCTACTGAGTAATAGACTTGTGTTTGCGCATTGAATTTTGCGAGCACTAATTCATAAATCTTTTCGACTTGTTCATTAGTAGGCGATAATATCACTCTTTCTTTGAACCACGACAGTGTCTTGTTTGAAACGACGTGTGTTTCAGGATATACGTTATCTGTAAGTTGTCGGTGGTCGGTGACTAAAACACATATATCACTAATGAGATACATTTTTCCACAATCCATTGGAAGCTCTCCATTTCCGACTTTCAGTAGCATGTCAGCAAACATGCTGTTATCTTCTGAAGACATAAGTACTCTCATGTTTGTTTTGAGTACTAGNTCGTAGTATAGGTACGTGTGCGCGTGTCTCGATTTTAGAAATTACTTTTTCACAAAACTTTTTATAAATTTTAATGTATGGGCTATAATTGTATGCTGTAAAGGACATTTATTTATCTACATAAAACCTTTTTAATTATGAATTAATTAATTTTGATAGTGATTAAGTTCTTCGTGGTTAGAAAAAAAAGTGAATTTTACGTTTGTTTTACTGAGTAATTTAAATTGTAAATACGCGTATTAATACTTATCCATTAAAGATAGATATATGCTACCGATGACTTTTTTGTAGATCATTTAATTTTACACAATTCTTTTGCACATGTGTTTGTGATATCTCTAAAGTATTAGGCAGCGTATTCCATGAGAGTGCGCTGGTAGCAAACGTTTTTCCCGACTTGATTCACTAATACCGTTATTGCTGAGCTCCTATAAGTGCTAGGGCGATTTTTAATACACACAAACCTTCCTCAATAAATGCAGATCATAACAGTAAAAATTGCATCCAAATCCGTCCAGTGGTTCTTGAGATTAGCGCAGTCATACAGACAGACGCGCGCCAGGGAATTCCTTTAATGCTATGTAGGATAACTAGATACCCTGATCATTCCACGTTATAAAACGCCACCAATATTGACTTCACAGTACTATGTTCACTAGAGCAGAAGCCATCTGTTCATTGGCTGCCGCAACAGTTATTGCTCCCTCTCTGTTCGGCTCACCCACACGGAGTTAAGCCACCGGAGTGCTGAATGTTTGCTATTGGTTCAGACCAGTGGCGTGTGGTGAAGTGTTGCAATGTAAGCTGGTGCTTGCTCACTGCTGTACATTCTCGGTGCACGCACCACCGTGCAGCCTAGGGAAGCTGTGTGCATTCCGACCACTCACAAGCGAGCAGCAAGGGACCCATTACACACGTCCTGTGACGTGTGGTGAAGTGTTGCAATGTAAGCTGGTGCTTGCTCACTGCTGTACATTCTCGGTGCACGCACCACCGTGCAGCCTAGGGAAGCTGTGTGCATTCCGACCACTCACAAGCGAGCAGCAAGGGACCCATTACACACGTCCTGTGACGTGTGGTGAAGTGTTGCAATGTAAGCTGGTGCTTGCTCACTGCTGTACATTCTCGGTGCACGCACCACCGTGCAGCCTAGGGAAGCTGTGTGCATTCCGACCACTCACAAGCGAGCAGCAAGGGACCCATTACACACGTCCTGTGACGTGTGGTGAAGTGTTGCAATGTAAGCTGGTGCTTGCTCACTGCTGTACATTCTCGGTGCACGCACCACCGTGCAGCCTAGGGAAGCTGTGTGCATTCCGACCACTCACAAGCGAGCAGCAAGGGACCCATTACACACGTCCTGTGACGTGTGGTGAAGTGTTGCAATGTAAGCTGGTGCTTGCTCACTGCTGTACATTCTCGGTGCACGCACCACCGTGCAGCCTAGGGAAGCTGTGTGCATTCCGACCACTCACAAGCGAGCAGCAAGGGACCCATTACACACGTCCTGTGACGTGTGGTGAAGTGTTGCAATGTAAGCTGGTGCTTGCTCACTGCTGTACATTCTCGGTGCACGCACCACCGTGCAGCCTAGGGAAGCTGTGTGCATTCCGACCACTCACAAGCGAGCAGCAAGGGACCCATTACACACGTCCTGTGACGTGTGGTGAAGTGTTGCAAGGTAAGCTGTTGCTTGCTCACTGCTGTACATTCTCGGTGCACGCAGCAGGGTGGCAGTAACCACCGTGCAGCCTAGGGAAGCTGTGTGCATTCCGACCACTCACAAGCGAGCAGCGAGTGACCCATTACACACGTCCTGTGAAGTCACCTGCCTAGCTACGTTTTACTGGCGGGAGTGCAAACTAGCAAGCAACAGGGTACAGCACGGAAGTAACGCCAGCTTGCCTTGCAACAGTTCACCACACGCCACTGGTTCAGACTTCTCTAGGCCGTGTCCGATGAGCGATAGTCAAATGACATACGTGATACTAGCGCTTACTCGAGTCAAACCTACCATGTTACAAAATTATAACTCGAAATGTTTTGTTCTCTAAATATAGCACCAATGTTATTCGTATATGTGCGTGAATTCCGGAGATTATTTCAGTGGCAGCCTATTTCAAATAGTTATACTCTGGTGTAATGTGGCCGCGGTGGTTGAGCGGTTAACCTGCTCGCCTCCCACCAAGGCGAAACGGGTTCAATCCCTAGCCGGGTCACTTCCAGATTTTCCCAAGTATGAATGTGCCAGACGATGCCGCTGGTCAGTGGGTTTTCTCAGGGATATCCTGTTTCCCCCGCCCTTGCATTCCAGTGCAGCTCCGTAATCACCTATAGCTTCACCCTCGTCGGGCTCTCAAGACCTCGATGTTAAGAGCCGCCCAAAACTCTCAACTTTATTTAATTATAAGATTCAGTGATTTTTTGCGAAATAATATGAAAGCATGGTGTTTTTCAATACGCTACAAAACTCTTGCAAGTTTTCTCATGTTTCTGCCTTCTGTGGCCATTAATGGCCACTTGTTTTACTAGTTGGGCCAAATAGGATTCCGTTATTGTAAGAAATTACTACAGTTAGTGGTGTGCACGCTATTACAACGTGTGGCGAAAGAATTCACTTTCTTTAAATATGAACTGCACTTATAGTGTTATGAAGTACATAAAATCGGGAAAACGTTTCACCAAAAATTATCAGCTATTTTGTTATACACACAGTTTTTAATATTTCGGCCACGCATAGTCTAAATCAATGCCACTTTAAAACATCAGCAAGATTGGGAAAACACATCCAAAATTTAAAAAATAACTAACACCTTAACGCACAAAAATTATAAAGCATGACGCAATGAAATGCTTAAATTGTTAAAATACTGAGATTTAAAAAAATTGTACCGAAGCAATGGCAGTAATACGTGGAGGAGAGAAGATTTTACATCATTTTTAATTCTGTCATAATTCATGTCCATTCTACTATTTGTCTTTATGCTAATTTACTCATACAGGTAATATACTACAAAGTTAATTTTCATTAAATATTGTACATATTTTTTTCTGTCAATTGTCTGTAAGCACAGTCGGAGATTTCTGGTAAAAGAAGGTGAAATTAAATGCTAAAACAAGTAATAAAAACACAACTTAAAATGCATATTATGGAGGTGTAAACTTTAATAAAGTAATATTGAAACAATGTTTGAATATAAGTTCGTATTATCACTGAGAGTAGAATTTTTATTAGGCAGCTTATAAATTTTATATTTTGGTTCCTAATTATATCTTAACGTAACGGAACTTGTTACTATTTCTGGATCCAGTGTATCTCCATGCATAATGAAGAGAAACTTTCACAATATTGAGTATAAAGAGATCTTGCAATTAAAATTTAAAATAATGAGATGACCCTTCTTCATCAATGTGCTGCTTACATTTATTTAAGATGTTGCAAATGATACGTAAAAAATTAATACCTACCTGAACATGTAGGTAACCAGTAAGACATATGTAATAAAAATACCCCAAGTAAAGAGTTTATGGTAACACAGATATGGAAGCGTCTTTAAACAGTGTAAGGTCACAAGTATTCCAAGAGTATCTACCAAATTGAATTTATTGGAATTCAATAATTGAATCACACGTCTATTATAATGTGCGAATTTATAGGATGTGACGCATTATGTACGAATCAACCGTGGTGTGTACAGCACTCCTAAAAAGAAAAACTCCATATGACACATGTGAAAAGTTCGATGATTCATTGTGCCCACTGTTTGTAGGCAGTGCAGTCCTGTTTGTATAGAGATTGTGGTTAATCCACGATGGGGTGACGCCACATTTCAGTATAATGGTCAGAGCCTATATATATATATATATATATATGAACGGTTCACGCACAGGTGGATGGGTTATGCAGGAACACAACCTGGCCTGCACGTTCCCCTTATATTATTCAAGTTAATTATTGCCTGTTACGGACACTGCAATGCTTCGTCAACGTGTGTTACAAGTTCCACAGTGAATCCGTGCCACTTTTGGGGTGTTTGTATACGTCAGTCACTGATGCGATGTGTGCAGCCGTTTATTCAGATGCAAAGTAGACATTTCGAGCATCTCTTTTAGAATGGACCATTGCTGGTATACAGACAGGTCTACAGTGACACAGACAGTAGAACAAGAAGGGCTTGCCGCGAGACTCATCGAACGTAGGACATACCTTCAAATTGATTTTAGTTTTGATTTTAGATGTACTGTTCACTCCCCAGTTACTTCTCACATAAGTCGACACATTCTGTATAGGTCTATAATTGTTAGTATTCCTACATACTAATAATCTGCTATGGTAATGAGCAATCCCTCAGGTTGTTACTTTGCTCCCTCTAGCAACGAAACTAATACTGAATGGGCTATGATGAATTGTGTGCTCTGTAGACGAAATAATAATACATTTTAAAGCAATATGCTTAATAGTTTTATTTTTTTAATAAAATACAATAAGAAAGTGTAAAAAAATATTTTTTTTAATGCATCTAATAGATGCACCTGTCCTCCGTGAATTGAGAGAATGAACTCTAGAAAAAAATTTCCTTGATAGTCTTCATTATTAAGGAAATAAGGTGACGTCTTAAGAGAATGCTGCAAATAATTAATATTATTACACGGCTCGTTTGCAAGATCTCAGGACCCTATAAGGTTTCAAACAGTTTTCAATTGAATTCTATAAAGTTCGGAAGAAAAAGGGAAAGGAATGTTGTTGAACAATAAGTAGCCAATCTCTGAAACAACACACAAACTTATATTTTAAAATATGTCAGTTATCAGAAATACTCGCCTACTGAAGTGTCCTTTTTTCCAACAACCCCTTTCCGTGACAGTCATAATTAATTCTGTAATGGTTAACCATGCGCTCCAGCAGGTACAACTCAATTTTGAGAAAAATTATTCGACGGAGCTTATCCCTCCGGGTTCCAGCTTTATTCTACGTCAATGGGAAGGTATTACCAGAAGGTATGAAAGTGATTTATTCTCTAAGCGCACAGTTGGTAAAGGATGTTGTTGTTGGGGGGGGGGAGAAGGAGCCACAGCACACGAATACTTGAAGCCTTCGACTCTTGGTTCTTGGCTCAAGTCGTGAGAAGGAAGGTGAGAACGAGAACTTGGGCACATGGAAAGAAAGGGATGGTGGACCTGAGAGATGAGACGTAGGGGGGGGTGCCTAGAAGGACATGCTGGAGAAGATGGTGTTGAAGCCACTGCCGGTCCCATTGCTGAAGAAGATGGTGGTGCAGTGGCCCTTGCTCGGAAACAAAGTGGTCTCGCCAGGAATGGAGTGGAATGTGTTGAGGAAGAGATGGAGAACTCCGGTGCATTAACAACATGGGTAGGTGGACCTAGGTGAACAGGGGGAGGGAGGGAGGCACCTAGAAGGACGTGCTGGTGTGGTGAGGAGAAGAAGGGAGAACTAGGTGCATGTAAATGATGGGAGTGAGGACCCATGAGGAGAGGGAAGGAGGCGCTTAGAAGGACGTGCTGGAGAACATGGTGAAGCCACCACCAGCTCCATTGTTGGAGAAGATGGTTACACCACGGCCGTTCTTGCTGGGGATGAAGATGGTCTCTCCGGGCTTGGCGTGGAAGGTATTCACGTTACCGGGGAAGCCAGACACGAAGAAGCCGCCCGGCCCAGAGCCGACCGCCATGTGTTGGCCGAAGCCGAAGGGCCTGCCGAAGCCGAAGGGCCTGCCGAGGCCGATGCTGACTCCGTTGCCGAAGGGGAAGCCACCGAAGTTGAAGGGAAAGCCACCCAGGCCGAAGGGCAGTCCGGCGAAGGCGAAGGGCCCGAACGGGCCGATACCGACGGATGGGCCAAAGCCGGTTCCGGTGCTGACGAAGACAGCTTGCGTACTGCTGACAACCACTGCAAGCAGCGTCAGCACTCCGAGAGCCACTACCTGCAACATTCATAACATCAGCACTCCGAGTGCCACTACCTGCAACATTCATAACATCAGCACTCCAAGGGCCACCATCTGCAACATCCGCTACAGTCAGCTCTTCGAGGGCCACCACCTGCAATATCGGCTGTAGTCAGCACTCCGAGGGCCACCGCCTGCAATATCCGCTACAGTCAGCACTTCGAGGGCCACCGCATGCCACATCCGCTACGGTCAGCACTGCCTGCAACATCCGCTACAGTCAGCACTTCGAGGGCCACCACCTGCAATATCGGCTGCAATCAGCCTCCTCCTATCCATTTTAAGGGCGATCCCTAGAATACGATTTTAAACTTGTCAAAGTCACATTCGGCTGTATGGAAGCATTGCGACGGTGATGGAAAATAGCATAAATTTGATTATAAGGTTTTAATACAGCAACCTGTCCAGAAATGATACCGCATTGTCATAACTATTTAAAACACTCATTTTCATAAGAAATATTATTGAAAACAAAAGCCTACTTACAGTGATTTTTGCTGATTTTGACACTAATGAACGATTACACTTACATATCAATAACCAAATGTATTAATGGGTGACATAATGTTGACTTCTGTCCTAAAAAAATATTTACTTTAAAATACCCCACATGTTTTTCTAATAATAGACACAACTGCTTGCAATAATACTCGTTTGACAACTAGGTAGTCTTCTTAAGGGGGACAAGTAGGAATAGTTGTGGTATTTCCAGGTTCTGAATTCTAAATTGTGTTCAGCAATCCTGAGTTCGGTTCTGCGAGGTTTTCCGAAATCACACCAGCCGAAAGTTGTTGTGGTTTCTTAACTCTTTCAGACATATGTAAAAATGTTATTTTGGGCGTTACAAAGAACAATAATTTTGTTTGGAACTCTACTTTATCAGTATAATGCTTATTCATATGTCGGGAACAATTAAATAATGTTTGATGTTGGCGGCAGCTCATTATACGAATACGGAATAATATCTAAACAACGAATGACGTCTCCTATTAAGTGAGGAACTTCCTTGCCTGGATGTCGTTACGTGCTGTGTAGAGTGTACATTATTGAACCCAGTTACTGTGCATCATCCAATACCACCATGCCTGAAAGGTATGATATAAGCCCTGGCCCATTCCTTGTTCATATCCTTAATTTTTAAGATCTCTTTGGAAGCACTAAAAATTCCAAATACACAGAGAAAATTAGATATTGGAATTTCTTATTCGACGTGGCAAAGCATGTCTCTCAGAATACTGAATAGTTGTGATGTCATTGGAATACCTTTATTTGTTTACCGTGTGGAATAAATGGGGAATAATGATTGAATACCTTCTGAGAATTACTACAGAAGCGATAGTAGTA
Source organism: Clitarchus hookeri (assembly GCA_002778355.1). Taxonomy (NCBI): domain Eukaryota; kingdom Metazoa; phylum Arthropoda; class Insecta; order Phasmatodea; family Phasmatidae; genus Clitarchus; species Clitarchus hookeri. The sequence goes on along the minus strand of NQII01002491.1, from coordinate 220,816 downwards.
CAATACGTCAAAAGATAACAGTGTTTAAGGTGGTGTTTTTTCATGTTGTATGCCATAACAATGTCACATTTTCAAAATGGTTCCAATATGTCTTACTCCCCCTTCAGGATCCATCAGAGCAGCGCGAATCACGAGAGAAGCATGCACGGCACTGGTAGGATAGGACGCCGCATGTTAACGCCGATGGAGATAGTGGAGTGGAACGGCTCTTAACATCGAGGTCTTGAGAGCCGATGTCGGTGAAGCGAGGTGAGTATGGAACAGCGCTGGAATACAAGGACGGGGGAAACAGGAGATCCTCGAGAAAACCCACCGACCAGCGGCATGTCCGGCACCTGAATAAAAATCCGGAATATAAGTTTTAAAAAACATTATCCTTGCCATTGCAAAAAAAAAAAACATCCATTGCTACTGACATGACAAAAACTCGTCGGGCATAACGGACGCTATCGATTTCTGCTGCTGGCACTACCGATGTGTGATCTACTACTGAAATAAATTATCGACTTTTGGAGTGTCTACATGGTTTCCTGCTTATCGGTAACCTCGGCACTGGCAGTTGTGAAAGGAATGTAGTTGGCGTGCCTATTCTCTCATTGGCTAGCAGCAGCTCTGGGCGGGGTGCTCGTGTCATAAGAGGCTGTTTCGCCTATGCATTAATACACACAGTGTAAATTGTTGGTTTTTGAAAGAACATCCGATTTTATACGCCATGGGACATCCATGACATAAAACATTGGAATCAAAGATAAGAATCTGTGTTAAACAGGAACACACCTTGAGTAAAACTGTGAGTGGAAATTTGCACGCAATGGCATATCTATTACGAACTCCCCGTGACTGTAATGTGGGTTGTATCGAACATCCATTCCGCGTCCCTGTGTCCATCCCCATGCCACACGTGGTCGGTGAACTGTTCGGAGAGTGTTGATCCCTGCACTTGGTTGCACGCTCTCAACGTATACCTCGTGATTCATTACGCCTGTTTCACATGGATGCAAGTACCGCGTGAATGTAGCAGTCAGATTACTCGCCCCCGTCTACACTTCTATTGGCTGTTAACGGAAAATTGAGTACTTAAGAAAGCCCTGTTTAAAATCTGTTGTGTCTCTTATTTCGTATCCTTCCGCAGTATGTAACATAACTATTTCCATGGACCGTCTCTACATTCCAAGAAATTATTCGGAGATTTATCATAGCAGTGTATACGCTTAGTGAGAAGGCGGGAATGGTAAATATTTCCCCTGTACATTCGGTGTAGTGTTCCTGCATTTGTTCAGAAAACAGTCAAATGCTTAGGGAAGTTCCCAACTTTGTATAGTAGCGACGCTTAACATTCCTATATCTGCAGCTTGATGTGTGGTATTATTCCAATGCAGTGTATTGTTTAAAAAGTTTCTATTACAATTTGGGAAGTTTGACAGAGAATTTTTTACACTTATATTAGTGCCTCATACAAGTAGAAACAAAGTTTTTCTTTAGGTAAATACGTCAATAAAATGCATATTTGTGCTTCGATAGTTAGAAATTTTAATTTTTTACTCTTAGTAGAACGTCAGGTCTTAAGACCATTTTATTAATCCGTTGCTATTTTAATCCAGTGTATGCATGCCAGTTGGTACTGTAGTCTACGTGAAGAGCATAATTGTAAATCAAGTTATATCCNATTTTAATCCAGTGTATGCATGCCAGTTGGTACTGTAGTCTACGTGAAGAGCATAATTGTAAATCAAGTTATATCCACTATTGTGAAAAATTGGGGTTGTCATTTCTATGTTCAATTTAATATCTCATACAACATTTGCAGTTGTGTTTGATGTAAAACAAGTTATATCCTTGCAGTAACGAAATAAAACGTAATGTTGTTTGGCGCAGATTGAGTTATATCCAAAAATATGTTCGCTGCAAAAAAAAGTTGTATGCCATATTTTTTTGTTTGTGTTACGTCGAGAGCCCTTTGGACCTTCGCGCATTATCCTACTAGTACAATATTTATGATTAGTTTGCAGGTTAATGTGAGCGACTGAAGTTATGTCCAAAATGTTTTGACCAATACCTAGAATGTAATCCCATTTCCAGGCTCTAATATTATGTTAACAAGTGTATATGGTGGGGCATATCCAAACAAATAAAGACACCATGTCATAATAAGATTGTGCTAGTGGTTTTCACCCATTTACACATTTTTATTATATGGATATAACCTGATCTGCAATTATGCTCTTCACGTGTAGTGATGGGTGATGGGTTTTTTTTTCAAAGGTTGATTTCAAAAGTGCTATTTATACCGTGAATAGCCATTAAAAATGTTTTCCGTCTTTTTATAAAAATCAATGTTAAAAAAAATTCTTTAGAAAATATCTATAAAATCACAGTCACTTTGCTTTTCCAAAAACGAACTTTCCGTAAATTTTACAGAATTTTTGTGGACTCACGAAACGTCCTCGTAAATTAGCTAGATAATTTTGTGCATCCGGATTAAGACATATAACTTATAAAAAAGTTTTGAATTTTTATGATGTGGGTGTTTCACGGTGTGTAAAAGGGGCATCTTAAAAAGTTAAAATTNTTATAAAAAAGTTTTGAATTTTTATGATGTGGGTGTTTCACGGTGTGTAAAAGGGGCATCTTAAAAAGTTAAAATTCTTTTTTTGACCGAAATTTGAAAACACATGAAAAGTGTGAGAGTCGATGACATTCGCCTTTCACCAATGACATTTTNATTTTTTTGACCGAAATTTGAAAACACATGAAAAGTGTGAGAGTCGATGACATTCGCCTTTCACCAATGACATTTTTGTGACAATGTACGGTGTAAAAGTTTTATTTGATGAAGTATGACATGCATAACGTTTTCATGTTCTAGTAACATATATGTGTTTTAAGTTTTGCTAACTGTCGCAGGTGTGTGATGTTAAATGTTTGGTGTTTTAATTAATAAACCTAAGTGGCATGGATATGACAACCGACGTAAAAACTATAATTTTCTGATAGCAAATAAGTCTATGTGTCATTGATGTCCAAACTGTCACCGAAACTAAATTTCCTGCTTGCAAATATGTGTGAGTGGCATGGGTATCTTAACTGCCACAGGAAAGATAACTTGCTGCTTGAAAATAAATCTAAGTAGTGTGGATACACTAACTGTCGTAGAAACGATAATTTTCTGCTTACAGTGGCAAAGAAAACTTAATGTAGGCACAAAACCTTTCATTCCCGTAACTCGGCAGGAGACACTCAGGTGTAACGTACTTACTAATTACAGAACTAAGCTTCGTTTTTCGTCACAATGCATCGCGATTCCGTATTTTTACTGTACGACGCCGTAAAAATTTCCGTACGTATACAGTAGTTTGTAAGAGAGTAGGCGAACCAGGTTCGACTTCTGGTGGGGGGTCGCCAGGATGTGGGATATGTGGCGGACGTTGCTGTTGGCCAGCGGGTCTTCTTGGACTGCTTCCATTTCCTGTGCGTTTGCATTCTGCCGCTGCTACATCCTCGCCTCATATCACCCTCGCTGGCACACAGAACCTCTCAACTCACGTGCACACTTGTCACGCCGAACAGAGAGGGCGGAAAGCTGTAACAGCCAATCATAACTGGTCCTCGTTTTCCACTAAGCCTCTCTGGAAAGCTGAACTCACACCGAAATGTTTGCTCTAAAGGAGGAGCAGATTAGGAAGACATTTCCGAGAAGTCTGCTGTTTCACACGTTTTGTGCTAACAATTCGATGCATGTATTATTAGCGTACATTGGCGGTAAAGTCAAAGGTGGTTAAGCTGTTGTATTTATATGGACTGTTCACGGTTGATTCAGCAGTTCTTAAAGCCCCACTGAAGATATTCATTTCACATATTTTTGGGTTCTTCCACCATAAGTAGAAATAGGTGTTTTTCGCGAAAATATTTATGGTCACGCCAGGACTCAATATCCTACGTTCACAACCACATATTTCTCCTTTGGACATTGGCCTCGTGTATACGTGATGAGACATGTTTTTATTTGACTGGACCAATCGCAATAAAGTACTCCGGTACTGAACGTCCATGATTCGCCGACAGACACTTGAGGCACGTGACATTTAAAATCGTCCAACCACGAAAGTTCATATGAACAAAAGTGTTTTGAATTACAACTGGTCTTGAAATATTTTCGCGACAAACACCTGTATCTGAGCATAAGCCTCATCTACATAACCACGGGCCTAGTTCCATTTTCCATGCGTCAGTCAAGGGAAAACGTGAAATTGCCAGCAACCTAAACGTTATGATAATACGCCAATGCGTGTTTTAATAAGTATGAAGAGGGACAGAAAAATTCCCCCTTTTAAACGACATGTAGACAAGAACTCGCAATTTGATATATTTTTGAGTCACAGCTACTTGCTCATTAGCTGTTGCCCTAGTGTCGTGGCCAGTTTCATCTTAGACCAGATGGCACAGGAGCCGGTGTTTGTTTCCTTACCGGTCTGCAATTGGCTCTGAAATCACCTGGGACGTGTTTAACAAACTGTGATCCGATTGCAAACACACCAGAAATACATATTTGTTTGAAGTCTTCCTTGTCCTATGATGAATTCGCGAAATTTTTTTCGGTCCCTGTGTATAAGGGTTGGTCAAATAAGAAGTTGATAAGAATCCCTGACGACACAATACACGCACCAATCAGACGTGACCGCAGTGGGCCTGAAGGCAGATATCCAATTGTGCTGCAAGCCGGTGTATGTCTTTCTCAAAGAAGGCCTTGGGCCATGAGAGCAACTTACACTTGGTAGTGTCCTTCATCTTGACGTCTGAGGCAAACATCCATCCATTCATATGCTTTACGAGGAAGCCAAACATTTGGCAGGCTGACAGGTCGGTGCTGTAGGGCGGATGTTCCAGTACGTCCCAGAGAAATTTGGAGAGAAGTGATCTTATTTTCTGGGACACATGTTGGCGGATGTTGGGCAACAATCCAACAACCACGTTCAACATCCCAGGGTGTTTGTTCTTTATGCCACGATGCAGACTTGGCTTTGTTTCTCAGTACACCTGCCCGTTGATGGTGGCTCTGTGTTCGTGTAACTCAATCAGCAGTAGTCCTTAATCATAGAATACGATGGCTTACATGACCTTCTCTGCTCTTGGTCAAGCTTTGAATTTCTTTGGCGGGGGAGATTCAATATGTTCCCACTGCATGCCAGGTTACTTCATCTCAGTTTCGAGATGATGAAGCCAGTTTTGTCGCCGAATACTAGTGTCGTTAAGAATGCGGGGTCCATGGTGATACCGCAGCAAATACTGAAGCGAGAGGCATCTTCGCTGACTCTTTTGTTCCTCTGATAACATCGTTGGCACCCATTACACGCAAACTTTCCTGTGCCCCAGCCTGTCATGCATAATTGCCCAAACACTACCACGGCTGACACCAAGTTGACATGCCATACGCTGTATGGTGAGTCAACGGTCGATTTTCGCAAGTCGTTCCACCTGTGGAATTAGGTCGAGAGTGATGGCGATGTTCGATTGCCGAGGTCGTTGATCATCCGCCAAGGATTCCCTTTCTCTGTCAGAGAAATCCAAAACTAGATCAGCGGCAGAGTAGGTCACATCAGGCATATTCTCCGATGACACGGGACCGCTTCTGATTGGGTTCCTTGAACACTGAGCCACCATCAACAGGCAAGCAGTCAAGTGTGGCTTTGCAAAGTCTGAACAGGGACATAAGGAACAAAGGTCCTGTGATGTTGAGCGTGGTTGTTGCCTTATTGCACGGTAATGCCCTCCCACTTGTGTCCCAGAAAATACCAACTCTTCTGTCAAACTTTTGATGGGATGTATTGGATCATCCTTCCTACAGTCCGCATCCGTCACCCTGTGACATCCACTTGTTTTTTCTCCCTCAAAAAGCATCTGAATTAAGGAGGTTCGCTTTGGACGCTTAGGTGAAGGACGTTGTGGGGGATTGGCCACTCCCACGGCCCAAGGCCTTCTTAGAGAAAGGCATACACCGGTTTACGGCATAATATGATCTCTGCCCTCAGGCCCACATTGGTATCTTCAAACTGGTACGCGTATTGTGACATCAGGGACTCTCGTGATGTTCTCATTTGACCAGCCCTCGTGTAATGCAAAAAAACACCAACTTCATTTGCCATTAATTCGGGCTGTACACTCACAATACAGCATCGTGGCTGAGAGTTATTTTACTCGGTTGGGTGCCAACTTAACTGGGAACGATGTATACCGCAGCATAAATGTAATTATGGGCAGTGGTATTTTTCAAATGCTGATTTTAAAATTACTTACGTTATCGTAAACAGCACATAATGAAACATAAGAATTTTAACATAAATTTTACACAACACATTTATCACATTATCACATAGGCCTATATTTAGTTTCAAAATCTCTAGAATATTTTCGTAAATTTAAAACAATTAATTTAACACTTTCAAATTAAACAATAAAATTTCAGACCACATACCAATTACTGCAGTTGTAGTAAAAGCATTAAAGTAAAGTACAAATCTGGCCAGCGAGTATGTTTTTGTCCATCATTTACTTCGAAAAAATGAAAATAACGCATTCAGACTCATTGTACACAACTGTGTACATTACGCACGTGTAGGTAATTTTTGGTCTGTACTGCACACCGCGAAGCTCATTGACTAAGGACACTCATTTTTCGCGAATAAATCGGAGCACACAGAAGACTTCAATAGTATATATGCACCTCGGCTGTTGTCATACTCCCATTGGCTGCTGGTGTCGTTTCCGCATTTGACTGAGCCACTCGTAATTCCGCAACTCCGACCTTCTACCTTCGTGATTACTGCGCAAACAGTTAACACCAACCAGAACATGCTTCAGCCAATCAAAAACGCTGGATTACCCCACAGTGATTTGAATAGTATCTTGTCTGGAAATCTTTTCGCGTAATATCACTGCCCCCACCTATTACCAATGATATTACCTGCGGGTGAATGATTCGCAAACCTGTTTTGCTGGTCCAGTTCATAATAGGTTCATATAACTGTAGCCGAACGTATAGCCTGCAGCTCATTGGCTGCGACAACGAAACAAGCGTTGTGCCGACTTAAGTACAGCACGCGTCATAATTTTTTTCTGTTCGCAAGACTTGAAAACGTAAATTATGGTGAGTTTGAAAGGGTTGAAAATAACGATCGACTTGGCTCATTGTCTATATAAGTATATAGTCTATTCGCGGTCTCTGCGCACTTTTTTGACCTAATATTTTAAATATCAGTGCATGGTTGTTTCCTAAATATGTAT
>NQII01002491.1:190568-213453 GCA_002778355.1 Clitarchus hookeri | reverse complement strand
CATGTGCCACAAGCGTTTTACACTTGTGTTAACATAGAAGTACCGCATTTTTGGCTACATTGTACTTTTACTCATATTTCATCTATAAAATTAAATATTTCATCTTTAATTGATATGAATAATAACAAAGAGAAAAAGGTGTGTTGGTAACGCCTATTAAGAAATAGTTCTTATGTAAAATACTATTAAACAGACTGCGCGCGAATGCGGTGTGTGGTCCCTTTGATGTAATTTTTTAGATGAAGGTAGTTACAAATTTGTTTGCACGAGTCGGAGGAATATTTTGGAAGTAGAACTTGAAAATAACGATCGAGCCAGCGTGGTCGTAAACAGAGTATCTAACCATATACAGAAACGTCAACGTGGAAAACGTGCTCACACGTGGGCGAACAACCACGCATGGTTAAAGCGTTCTGTCTGCTTGGTCGGCATGTGAACCGGGCCTTAGTCAGAGTGGAGCCGGCGACTAATGGGGGTATTAACAACATCTGCGAGCGAGATACGTGCCACCAATCGCAAACGTGACGTGACTCCAGCCGCAGAATAGCGACTAAGTAGTCGATAGCTCGACTATAAACGTGCGCGAGACCGTTATTAGCAGCTACACAGACATGCAAGTAGTTCAAGCGGCTTTGTTCTCTTGCAAGTCGGATTGTAGGACGTCGGAGGTCATTACAGCAACTGATAGAAATATATTAAAACTTGGTTATACGAGAGATGTCGTACGCGAGTTGCAAATGAAGATTCTCAGGTTAGATGTTCCATTCCACTTGAGTGCCTGAAAATGTGTCTGTTTTAATTAATATCCCTTATAGTATAAAAGAGTATACAAGAGGTATGTGAACAGCACCGACAAACTGCAGGGTTATTCCTTATCAAAATAAAAAACGAAAATATATGAACCACTTTTCTCGTAAGTTATTATTAAAGTGGTTGAGCCTCCCCAAAAGTCGAGTTTTGAAATGTTTTTAGTTAAAATATCACAAAGTATATGAGTTTTAGGTACAAATCTGTGAAAATTTATTTGTATAACGGAGATTTTACACCTCTGAAAACGCGGTTGGTAATAAAATCCTTTTTTCATCATGCATATGGAGGGTTGCCAACCTATGTTTACAAAAAAATATATTGTAACTAAAACCTGCAAATAATTCGTTAAGTAAAGATTACGAATCAGCACTTCCTAGGTGACGTAAAAGGTCGACTAGTCGGTGCACTCTCTGGTGAACCGTTTTCGAGTAATCGATGCGGGAATTTCAAACAGAAGGTAAACGGCCTGGCGGATATGCAACAAGCTGTACATACGGCCTGTGACTGTGCAATTATTTACACTGATTATGAAAAGTTATTTAATAAGGCATATTCACGGTTACTTCCAGCTTTTCTGAAGCCTTGCTTAAGTTCTACTTCGGGGATATTGCTCCGCCTCGTGTAAACAAAGCTTCAATAAGTCTGGAGAACTATGCCACATGGACAGGGCACCGCATTCGTGCGCACTCAGTCTTATAGTGTCTTGCAACATAACTATTTCTTACTAGGCATTGCCAACACACCCATTTTCGCCCTGTTTTCGATTTTATTAATTGTAAATGCAATGTTATAATGTATATATAAGATATAAGTAAAAGTTGAATTTAATCAAAGNTTTCGATTTTATTAATTGTAAATGCAATGTTATAATGTATATATAAGATATAAGTAAAAGTTGAATTTAATCAAAGTAAGACACTTTTATGTTACCAGAAGTATGAAACACTTATGGTTAGGGGCAGTGATATTTCGCGAAAAGATTTCGAGACGAGATACAGTCCAAAGCACTGTAGGGTCGACTAGCTTCTTTGATTGGCTAAAAAATGTTCTGGCCCGTGTTAACCGTTTGCGCACGAATNTTTCGATTTTATTAATTGTAAATGCAATGTTATAATGTATATATAAGATATAAGTAAAAGTTGAATTTAATCAAAGGAAGACACTTTTATGTTACCAGAAGTATGAAACACTTATGGTTAGGGGCAGTGATATTTCGCGAAAAGATTTCGAGACGAGATACAGTCCAGAGCACTGTAGGGTCGACTAGCTTCTTTGATTGGCTAAAAAATGTTCTGGCCCGTGTTAACCGTTTGCGCACGAATCACGAAGGTTCAGTGTCGGAGTTACTTAGTCCTGAGTGGCTTGGTCAAAGACGGACACGGCACCAGCAGCCAATGGAGGTATAACAACAGCTGAGGTGTGCATATAGTATTGAAGTCTACTGTGTACTCCGATTTTTACGTGAAAAGTCACTGGCCCTACTTATAGGCACATGACTAGAGATGGTGGCTTAAAGCGGGAAACGTTGACTGTTTGCTAGGAACACATGTCCAATAATTTTCTTTCCTTATTGACTGTCGTGCATGCATGAAGATACTATCCCATTTCACTGGGCCGATGAGGATTCTGGTACTATAAGGCAGAACGTTCGTGATTGTTCTGCAAACAACTTAGCCCAGTCAGAACCTTGTTCATCCGATCATGAAAGAATAAACTAGTTAGTGAGTTATATAAAATATATTGGCTCAGAAAATTCTCGCTATTTTCCATCATCTGTAATAATCGGTTGTGTCGCCTCCTCGTTCTTACGTTTTGTGAGGCCACGACACATTGTTCGACTTTGCTCATTGTCTAAATAAGTATATAGTCTATTCGCGGTTTCCACGCGCTTTTTAAATCAAAAATTTGAAATATCACTCCGCGTATGTAGTGCATGGTTGTTTCCTATATATATATATATATGTGTGTGTGTGTGTGTGTGTGTGTATATATATGATGATTCTAAAATCATGGGACAAACATTGAGGGGTGGTAGAGCTCACTAAAACAAACGATTATTGTATAGGAATATACGGGCGCTGATGCAGCAGGTCACTTGCGCACCGTTTGACTGCCCTCAACTATCGCCACCATTGCCAGCCAATCACGCCATATGTGGAGGTCGCCAAGCATGCGTGACGGTTGATGGATGCATTTCCAGCAACTGTTTTGACATTTTCTGTGCGGAATCACTCGTTACGTATGCTGCTAATGAACATTTTATGTTTCCGTTAATGTGTTGTGTTTTTGTGTTTGTGCCTCAACGCTTAACTTCCGCCCAAATATTCCTATACAATAATTGTTTATTTTAGTGAGCTCTACCACCCCTCAATGTTTGTCCCATCATTTTAGAATCATCCTATATATATGTATATATATACATATATATATACTGTACCACAAGCGTTTTACATTTGTGTTAACATGTAAGTACCGCATTTTTGGTTACATTGTACTTTTACTCATATTTTATCTATAAAATTAAATATTTCATCTATAATTTATATGAATAAAAACAAAGAGATAAAGGTGTGTTGGTAACGCCTAGTAATAAATAGTTCTTATGTAAAATACTATTAAACGGACTGCGCACGAATGCGGTGTGTTGTCCCTTTGATGTAATTTTTTAGGTGAAGGGAGTTACAAATTTGTTTGCACGAGTCGAAGGAATATTTTGGAAGTAGAACTTCAGCGGGACTTCAGGAAAGTTGTAGGTAACCGTGAATGGGCTATGAAATGTGAAGGTCACTGTTTCAGAAACACCGGGTATCTGATCGCGCCCAATGTGTATTGTTCGAAGGAAGCTGTGGGCAACGCCGACACGCGAGTTACTGAACAACACAGGCCTGCGTTTACTCCGGTCGTTTCACCCTTTCACACCTACAATCTAAAAAATTGTTTGGAATTTTACAAGAAAAATCCTGGGAAAAACATTTGCCAAGAAAAAACTTTGTAAAACTACAAACGGATTTCTTGTAAAGTCTGCAAAACATATATTTGTAATATTACAAACTATAGCCTGTTATTTCAGCATACATCATTGAGAAGTGTATGTAAAATTATTTTTTCTTCTAGAAAATAAATATGTTGAATTACTAACAAATAATTGCTAAAAAAATATTTTCAAATATAATTAGCTAAAACAAAATAATTACGCTTTGCTAGCACAGGGATTAGATCCCACGCCCAAAGTATTATAAGCCTTACCCACAAGGCCAGCTCGACTTACAAATGTAATACTAATGTTTACAGTTAATGTCCCTTCATGTACCTACAATATATTAAGGAAGTAATCTGATTAATAAGAACACATTTTTTTGATTTTAAGTGTTATACGTTTTTCAAATTTGCAATACATTTCTTTTTGCACTCAACTACACTTGACATCACCCATAATCTTCGCACAAATAGCTATATACGGTTTTACATTGTTGTGTGTCAACCATTTTGCTGAAGCTTGGCGATAAGGGCCAGCCAGTATAGAAAAACATTTCTTGAGGTCTATTACAAACACGGCTCTTGTAGTATTACAAATGAGTAGTTTCACAAGAGAAATCTTTCTATTGTAATAAGCATTTGTAAATAACAAACAATTTTTCAATTAATTTTGACAAATTTTTTTACAGTGTACTTTGAATTATGTTTTCAGGAGTTGGGAACACGAAACTTAACGTTTGCTCCACTAACGTATACCTTTCACACATACTTCATTGTACGGTTTCAGGAGTTGGGAACACGAAACTTAACGTTTACTCCACTAACGTATACCTTTCACACATACTTCATTGTACGGTTTCAGGAGTTGGGAACACGAAACTTAACGTTTACTCCACTAACGTATACCTTTCACACATACTTCATTGTACGGTTTCAGGAGTTGGGAACACGAAACTTAACGTTTACTCCACTAACGTATACCTTTCACACATACTTCATTGTACGGTTTCAGGAGTTGGGAACACGAAACTTAACGTTTACTCCACTAACGTATACCTTTCACACATACTTCATTGTACGGTTTCAGGAGTTGGGAACACGAAACTTAACGTTTACTCCACTAACGTATACCTTTCACACATACTTCATTGTACGGTTTCAGGAGTTGGGAACACGAAACTTAACGTTTACTCCAGTAATGTATCCCTTTCTCACATACTTCATTGTATGGTTTCAGGACTTGGGAATATGAAACTCTGTGTTGCGTCCCGTACTTCAGTTGACACGACGTTTGTTCCGTAATCACAACTAAGGCTTCAACCAATCACAGAGCAATGTTTCTGCTATCCGCCCATCCGTCAAATAATTATCAAAATTTAACTTTCGGCTGAAGAACGGATGAACCACCGCCTCCTGACGACATCACTTAGACGAGAATACTCACTTTGAAATAAAGTTCAAGGCGGTGGATCTGTGTTAATTTATCTTTGGTAATCAATTCAAAAATATTAAATTTAAAAAACAATTTTTAGTATTTAATGTTATATCGTAAAAAAAAATAATTTTCCCAAAATGTTTTTTTTTTTTTTTGCAACCAAAATATACCTCCAATGGAAGTAAGATCGCGATGTAAGTTGCGTACGGAAGTATTGACGGACGACGGAGTATTGTACATCGCTTTAAACTGACAGAGGAAACAACAGACGAATGACTGCCAGGTACGACGGACTATTGTCAGTCCAGCCTTAGAGCTGTATACATGGCGACTGTGTTCGGTTACACAAATACGAGTCATTCGTGACCTGGAGTTATAGCGTGGAATACAAACCAGTCCGCCGCAGGGTAAGAGGATTAACTCTTCATATAAACGGGGCACGATTAATACCGAATGGAATGATACGAGGAGTGTTTCAAAAGAACGTGACTGCTAAAGGAGTAAGTGTAAAGAGTATTTGTATCCGCGGAACGCATGTTCGGTGACAGCAGTGTAATTTTCATGATGCGTGAAAGTGGCCACACCAATGGCTACGTGAAGATACAGCAGCGGCCGAGTTCCCAAGACATAAAACAAGGAACAGAATTTCAACTTGTTAATATTCATACATTTTATGGTTATAATTATTGACAATAGATTAGAATGCTTGAAGATATCATTGGAGACCCGGTAACTGGAGAATCAGCCAATGAACGACTAACTGAGTCTTGAATACACACAGCATTGTGGAGTCTAGCCTGTTGCATAGTCAACATGGCCTCTATATGTCGTGTACAACAAGAGTTGGTACAGTTCGCAGGTTTCAATTTAAAAAATTGCTAACCACTTGCAGAAAATTAGTTATACAATACAAACCACAAAATCTGTAAATATCACAAAATTGTTGTACTGAAATTATTAAATTATATTATTTGTAACTTAATAATATTTCAATTCATATATGGTAAATAAAATTTTGTTAACAAACTTTCGTTAACAGGATTTTTCAGGGAATTAAAATTCTGTTAAAATTAAGAAGATTTTGTATCGATTTTTTTATAGAGTTCTGTACAATATATATAATGGTATGTTTTAAATAAAATTAATGGGGTGTGTGTACTTTCGTACGCGAGTTAGATGTTATACTTCTGTGGCGTGACTAAATTAAATTTGATACGCGCATAACCTCAAATGCTGGTTCATAAGTAACAGCACGTATTATCTGCTTAATTGCAACGTTCACTGTCAAATTTCGTTACACTGTGCGCGTGCAACTTCCGTTGTACACTAAACTTTTAACCTCAATGCGTCAAAATAAGTATAACTTGAAAAAAATGTTATGCCTTATTGTTACAAAATGAGTAGTTCATATTTTTAATTAAAAAACTACACATTGTATCAACTATTTATGTATATTATAATTTTGTTAATTCAAATATGTAATGAATGAAACCAACCCCATCGAAATATATTAGGTAGTTGAAATACAGTACTCGCCATGAGTTGATGCACAGCGAGACCTTTCCATAATCCTGATAATTAAGAGATTTGTTTCCCCTTGTTCGCTGCACAGCGATACGGGCGACAATCCCACGCGCGCCCAGTGCCCGAGCGCTCCTACACGCAAGGCGCTGAATCGCAGTGCGGTGCCCCCGTCCTCATTTTTCCTGAGCGAATTACATTTGTATTGTATTCACGGTTACTTCCAACTTCTCTCAAGTCCTGCTGAAGTTCTACTTCCAGGATATTCATCCGCCTCGATCAAACAAAGCTTGGGAAATTACACCAGAAGGACAAAGCACCACATTCGTGCGCACTCAGTGTAATAATATTTTCCATAAGAACTATTTCTTACTAAGCATCAATAGCACAACCTTTTTTTCTTTCTGTCTATTTGCATTAGTTATACACTGAAGAGTCGAAAAAACTGGCACACCTGACTAATATCGTGTAGGGTCCCCGCGAGCACGCATAAATGCCGCTAGACGACGTGGCATGGACTCAACTAATGTCTGAAGGTATGCAGGAGGCATTGCAATTTGCGCCAATTTGAGAAAAGGTCTGTCATGTTTAATGATTCTCGTCAGTCGTCGTTTGTCCCGTTCGTTTACTATCCTTTTCCGGCCACAGCGATGTCGAAAATTTTATGTTTTACCGGATTCCCAATATTCACGGTACACTCGTGAAATGGTCGTACGCGAAAATCCAAATTTTATCACTACCTTGGAGACGCTATGTCCCATCTCTCGTGCGCCGACTATAACACCACGTTAAAACTCACTTAAATCTTGATAACCTGCCACTGTAGCAGCAGTAACCGATCTAGCTACCGACAGCGTCGCGTTACTCTGATTGGGTCCACGCNTACCGACAGCGTCGCGTTACTCTGATTGGGTCCACGCCTCTGTTATTTGCATACGCGCGCCTATACCAGTTTTTTTGGCTCTCCAGTGTAAACTAAACATTGTATTTTATATATATAATATAAGTATATGTTTAATATAACCGTATATAAGTTACTTTTATTTTACAAATATAAAACGCTTGTGATACAAGACATATTTAGGATGCAACAGAACAAGTCATAAGTAGGAGTGATTTTTCAAAGGGTTGATTCAAAAAGTGTGAATAAACCGCGAATGGAATATAACTGACATTTCAACTGCGGAGGTGAGCTCCAATTTTTTGAGATTTTTCTCAATTTTTACGACTTTTTTTCCTTTCGGACGTGTGTAATATGATTAAAAACCAAACCGCGCGGGCTTAAATAATTAGTTTTCATATTTCCTGGCAAAATGTCGTATTCCCAGGATACTTATTTGCTGATACGCTCGTAAGCGCGCAAACAACTAATGTACAGAAAATATTCCCGGACTACTGACTCTTACAAGATTTACCAGAAGACGCTTCCCGTTCGTTCTCTAGTTCAGAATAATCTCCGCATGACGGCCTCCAACATCCCCTGCTAACGTAACGTCTCGTCGCTTTAGCGGTCGATAACGAATCTTATTTCCTGGAGTGCACAAAAGTAACGATGCGTTTTCAGTGGAATAAACGTCACAAGTGTAGCTAACTCGAGATATATTCTTTATTTATTTTACGACTTGTTTTTACATGAAGCGAAGTTCAGGCGGTACCGTCTTGCCTTCTACACAACCATAGAAATAATAATAATAATAATAATGCTAAATTAAACATTGAAAAAAACTGCTTACTTGATTAATACTATGAAACAGACATATTAAAAGGGTAATATCAACATTGCATACATAGTAAATATTTATGGGCTGAATGTTAAAAATTAATATATTAGCAATAGGATTTAAGGTTCAGAAATGGTAACTACCAACTAAACAATTTCGTAAGGGAAAAATATAAATATCCAAACTTGCTAAATAAAGAAGTAAGGAGAAAGAGAAGTGTTTCATGGGCGTGCCTTTAAGTGTAAATTAATGTTATGACCAATCAGTGCCCTCTTGGACAACGATTAAACTACCTACATAAATGTTTCTTATCAGTATATTTACTCTTTTCTGTGATGTTTGTTAATTTTTTTATATTTAGATGGTCTACATGAATTTATTACAATTTGATCTCCAACCACATCACCTTACGTACTATTTTTAAATATATTTTTATTCTTCAAAAACAGGAATTTTACTAATATGTTATATTTTATTACTTACTATTGGTTTTATTTTTTATTTGTAACACTCACACACTATAATCTAGTCATATTAGAGCACTTTATGTAATTTTTAATATTTTTGTAAATTTTTGTTTACTTTTGCTTTTTTTAGTGTATTTGAAGTACTTTAGTGATAATCAAACCACGCACTTATGTATGTACATTTGTTGCTAGGCGTGGTTAAGTGTGTCAAATGGCGAAAGCCGTAACCTCACCTCAAACAAAGCCAGTAAATGAATAAAGCGAGGGCCTGTTAAGCCATAATTCCAAATACACTCAGTATTCTTACTTGACTCCCAAAGATGGAATAAAAACGCCAAGGAACATATTTCGAGCGTCAAATTATTACACCCCACCTCCGAGATAGAACAATTGTTATCTCGGCAACGGGTATAGGCACGAAAATAGCGAAGGCACTTTGGTAAATTTCCATGCTACAAATTAAATGTCATAAGTGACCTCGGCTCTCGAGATATGGATGTTAAGAGCCACCAAAATATCTTCACCCGCTCACTCATAAGTGACGGTGCTACATTACCTTCTCAACTGTGGGATTCAAGTCACAGCTTTATTATTAAAATATTGCAATTAATGTTGTCTTACTTATTTGACAAAATTATTCTGCAGAATATTAACGTCATAATCTATTTCATTGTCACGTAGATGTTTCCTTTAAGGAAAGAGTAAAAATCAAGAATTAAACTAAGTTATGCATTTAAATTTACTAACAAAAAAAAANGATGTTTCCTTTAAGGAAAGAGTAAAAATCAAGAATTAAACTAAGTTATGCATTTAAATTTACTAACAAAAAAAAAGAATTTATCTGTACATAACATTATCACACGGAACCGAAGTAGATATGAACTACAAGGAATTCAGATTGATACAGAATCACAGCTGTAGACATTAATAATCACGTACCAGCCTATACGCGCTGGTATCATGGAAAGTGCTCTGTTGAGGAAATTGTAAATAAAAGAGTTATCACAATAATATGGACCNATATACGCGCTGGTATCATGGAAAGTGCTCTGTTGAGGAAATTGTAAATAAAAGAGTTATCACAATAATATGGACCATTTGGAATTAATTGAAATGATAATTTTGATAGTAGGGAAAGAGAAAGTTTAAATCACGTGGTATCAGCCGTAAGCAGGGGAAACTATCGCACGCCCGGCCAAGACATGTGTCGTAAGACAGTAGTAGGTCATTCGACTCACCATTTGTTGGGCAGGAAATTAGTTTGCCGACGGAGAAACCGCCCATGTTTGGTTTGAAAACGTTGATTTTTATAACTGAAAAAGCTACAGTAGAAAGCAAATACTGCTGCATACCACAGGAATAATTACTTTTTAATTATACTTTTATTCTGAAAAAAAAAAACTTTTTTTTTTTTTTTACAAAACTGGGTTGGTTGGAAAGTTAAATTNCTTTTATTCTGAAAAAAAAAAACTTTTTTTTTTTTTTTACAAAACTGGGTTGGTTGGAAAGTTAAATTCTTACTGCGTCTGGAAATTTTGTCTTTATCATTTCAACTTTGGAAATTGGAGTAGGTTCGACACCACGCAATGTGCGCAAATTTTCTCGATGACATTCGATTTACACCTTTTTAAAACGCAGTTAGCATTTCTAAGTGTTCGTCGTAATCACGAGAACTGAATTGTCATTTCTTTTAAATTGCGCAATTATAGTACAGCAATGTTTAATTTTGCTTCTATGTTATTCCATTAACCAATAGCGAAATGTGATTTTTTAAGTTCACTGATACAAGCAGAGACAAGGATGGTTATTTATGGGTGAAAACAATTTTTTTTCTTACGAGTTACTGGATGGCTTGACGAATCGCGAAACACTAGAAGCTGATATTTTCATTTTGTAATCAGTTTTTGAACTTAAACATGTGTAATTTTGTTTAAGATGTGTTTTATTTTTAGGAATTAGTATAACATCAAATACCAGGGGAAAGAAAACAGAATAAGTAGGTAGGAGTAAGCTGGCCACTGGAAGATATTTGGCCCAATGATTTAAAACACTTTTAGAACATGCTTATAAACAAAAAAAAATCTAATTTTCAAAAAAAATTAAAAAAAAATTTTATGGAAGAGAGTAACTATTTTTCCTTTTAAAGTTCAAGTCAGAAAGAAATAAAATTTTCACAGTGTATATATAACCGACCATATCTAAAGTTTCGGAAAGACGACCGTTGTGAAAATCACAAACCTAAAATTCCAAGCCAATATATTACAAACAGAAAATACGTGAAGTAACAGCACGGAATTTAAAAAGAAATAACACTTAAAAATAGATATGTGCTGTACCAAGACACGTATAGTCCATTCACGGTTACTTCCAACTTCCCCGAAGCCCTGCTATAGTTATGTTTTCAGGATATTCCTCCGCCTCAAGCAAACAAAGGCTAACCAAGTCTAGAAAATTACAACACCGAGCGTACATCACTCCTCATTCGCGCTCTCTCAGTATAGTAACATTTTTAGTGATGACTATTTCTTACTAAGCATTACCAAGATAACTTATTTTCTTACTGTTTTTATTGATAAAAATTATAAGTGAAATATTGCAATATTATGGACAAAGTATAAGCCAAAGTTGAATTTAACAAAAAGCCAGGCACTTAAATGTTACCAGAAGTATAAAACGCTTGTGATACATGGCGTATTTAGTAAACAACCAAACATATCATACGTGGGGAGATTTTTCAAAGGTTTGATTCATAAGTTGTGGTAGAAAACGCGAATAGGCTATATTAGAAATATCAAGCAACGTAAATGAGGTCTGTTTCCGTCTTCAAGCATTACAGAGATTGCTTCAACACTGGCTTGTATATTAGACACTATACAAAGGACTGCTTCCTTGACCTACTTCCATGTGGCAATGGCGCCATTGTTTCAATGGACGTTCTTCCAAGTTGCCATATAGGCTGGAGTTCAAAGCATCAAGGCTGAATCAAATTTCGTTACAAAAAAACTCGTATTTGACTATAGAGTCTTTCAAGCAAAAAAAAATTGTATTTTTAAATCTTGTGAGTTTATTGATTAAAATATAAATAATGTAATTTCTAGACTATTAAAGTAATATATAAAAATAATTTTTATCCCTTTCCTTTCAGCAATTTTTTGGACATGCATTTCAGTAACAGCAAACAAACATCTTTATCTTACGTTTAAACAGCATAACACCACGTGCAATTAACAACTGTTTATAAAGGGCGCCATTCCTATTTATGCGATACATAGACGCTAAACTGCCACAAACTGTTGTGCATGACCTCGCCACGCGGTTTGAGAGATCTATTTGCAACTACCGCACTACGTCTTTTAAGTACGATGACGGTCCGAAGATATTTATTGGACCTCAAGTCTTAATGCTAGGAATAAACTGTATCGTTTGGGTACAATACTGTGCACTCCAACTGAAATAAAGCAAACATTTTATCAAAAAATTTAAACAAGTAAAGCTGAAAGAAATTTTCTTCATGCACTCTAAAAAAAAATTACAGCAGAAAATTTTTATGGACAGCTACAGTTAAATTATACAAAAAAGTCCTTCCATCAAGGACAACAAAAATGCAAAAATCTTTCTTTGAACGATTACATACGTATATTAAAACAACTCGCAGAAATTTTGCTCTACTCTAAGTGATATTGTGTTTATTAACCATGCGTTCAGGAAAATCAAAATCATGATTTCGAATTATATATATATGCTCTTTAGTTATCGTCGAGTAAGCAGAAATCCGAGATTGATTTTAACTAGTTCTCGTTGTTTTGGCTGAAGATCATTGTATTAGGTTTAACTGTGTAGGGTTTGTTCGAAACGAGTGCACAGTAATTACCCATGCCTTTATCTTGAACCCCCCAGCAAACCTGGCGGAGTAATACATTGCCCGTTGAGGTGCGGCAGAGTGAGCCAGGGGTTTCTAACCTCAAACAAGGCGTGGACGAGTAAAGCATAGGGCAGCGCCAGTCTACTACGTAAGCCGTCACCTCGCCGTCCTTGGCAGAACAAAAAGTGCAACAGCTGAGTGATAATAAGTACCATTAAGTTCAGTTTATTTAATACCATACAATTGTTTGTCAACGTCTCTAAATCCGACACCACGACAGCACAGAATAATGAAGACTATATAAGTGGAACGGCCGCTTTTTCCCGCGAACTCCAGCCGCACAACCCCGCGAGAACGGAGTCACTGGCCAACAACATGTCGGACCGCCATTAGCTAATCAGCGACTGGTTACTTTCTGACCAGACTGCAGCTCAATAGCGAACATTTCTCAGCACGCAGTAGCCAATCACACTTGAGGTCCGTTGTCAGGGCCTCGCGTAGCCAATCAGAGACAGGAGTACGCCCACATTAAAGCAACCGCCACGCCGTTTCGCCTCTGTGTACTTATCTACTCTGCGTTTGAAGGTCTGTTCTTACGGCATTATCCTCACGGGCGTGTCCCTTAAAACCGTGACCTAATAAACCAAACGCAAATTAAATTGTACACATTTTTGTAGTCTAATTATTTCCCGAAATTCATTCGAGAGATTTTTGGTCCATACGAATTGTGTATCAATCCTCCGCGTACACAAAGCAACAGTTCTACGGGCTGACTGAATATGACTAATTCGTTTACCACGGGACTCTTTGAACGTGCCGGAAACATAAACATATTACCACTACGCCAATTCTAACGCAATGCTCTCATTTGCCACGCATATGGAGCAGTGGATGTTAATAATATTATCAAACGTCTTGCTCCTTCCCCTTACACACTGCAAATATTACTCCAGATATTCCCGTCAGTTTTAAGTTAAACTACATAAGAATAGGAGGTAGAGAATATTTTGTCAAGGGGTGGTTTTAAATGTGGTCAGTTAACAATAAAAAAACTTGTATAACCGTGATAATATGCTTTGATGTAGCTGTCAGGTTCGGCAAACCCTTCCAAACACGGTGTTCTATGTAATGAACGTTGCACAAGAAATTGATATTATGATCTAAACTGTACTCAGCAGAAAACTGTGTGCAATAAGTAGGCACTGGAAAATTTGGTGAATTCACTTTAGGACAAGTTAGACTTCAAACACATGTTTGTAGTTGGATCACAGTTTATTAGTAGGGGCAGTGATATTTCGCGAAAACATTTCGAGACGAGGTACAGTAGAAAGCACTGTAGGGTCACATAGCTTTTTTGATTGGCTGAAACATGTTCTGGTACGTGTTAATTGTTTGCGCACGGATCACGAAGGTTCAGTGTCGGAGTTACGGAAACCTGAGTGGTTTGGTCAAATGCGGAAACGACAGCGGCAGCCAATGGAGGCACAACAACAGTTGAAGTATATATATAGTATTCAAGTCTACCGTGAGCTCCGATTTTGACGCAAAATATCACTTTACCTATTTATTAGACACTCGCAAGTGAGCTCCGAGTCAGTAACAGACCTTTCAGAAAACGGACGCCGAATGTCGTGCCACAGAGAGTCTGAGGTAAATCTGGCGACACACTCAGACAGCAGGGAATTAAAAGAAAGCCGAGGCTAGAAAATACATAGGACCGTGGAGTCTAACCTACAGGTTGTTTAAAACGCGACATTTTCCTGCTCCTACCAAAAAGGGAAGTCCTTCACGTTTTGGGAGACATCATTCGTTGTTGAGACCATAATATGCAGCCTCATATACACCTGCTACTAGTAACATGAAACACAAACACGTTTTTATTGGTTACGACACATGACATACCGTGCAGCCTGTTTACGGTAAACTGAGCACTTCTGAAAGTCATCCATATCGTCTCGTAAGATCTACTTTCACGCATATTATGTATCATTCCGCCATACGTAAAATTAACAGTGTCTTAGGCCTGATCACTTTATCCGTGCTTCGGTAAAGTTAAATTGTAAAATAATTATAAATGTTAATGTTTTGGAAATTTGCTAATCCGTACACTTTTTTGTATAGAAAAAATAAAAAAGCGAAACAAATGGTTAGTATTCCCAAACGTTTACCTAGAAGTTTAATCCAAGGTCAAACATAGAAACTTCTTTCCCTATGTCGTTACCAACTTTACAGGATGCACGCCAATCAGTGTGCTCGTTTTCTTAAACGACATATTTAAAAGTTGTTTTCAAAAGTACTAAACAAACCGTGAACAGTATACAAGACTAATACTTGTACAGTTCCAGACAAAATTTTGTTCACTGCAACACATAAAATTATATTTATATCTATGACTGGAATAGTTCCCAAAAGAAAATTTAAGAATTGCTACCAACATGTAATTTTGAAAGCTATTATTTCACGCATTTTTGTAGAATCAATTATTTTACCCCGGACACATTCCTTTCGAATATTATAATGCGCCACACTTGCAACCACAAGCCCGGACCCAGTAATTCGCAACACTTATTTAATTATTAGAGACCACCGTCATTTTGCGTCACAGAATATATATAACAGCACGATCGTAAACTTTACACTCATATACTTGCTCAAGCAGAAGTTATCATCTTCTGTTCGTCCCGGCCAAACAGAATAAAGCCACCAGAATGTTTTCTATTGGTGCAGAGTCATGAAGGGCGTGTCGGCTGAGCAGAGGGTCTAACGACACGCATCAAGCTATAGGCTACTAACGGTAAAGTATGCATCTTTGAAAGCCCTCTCATTTGGAATAATAGTTGATAAAAATACTTTATTTTAGCCTAAGACTTCAACTTCCAAGTGGGGTGGAATATACACACGGTGTTTATTACCTACATGACAATACTTATTATAAAATGTGGTTAAACGATAAAAAATATGGCTGAAATGAAACGGTAACAAGAGCCTCAAAAGTGCTCATTTTACCCTGAACAGCATATAACATATAAATATATGACGCCTATTTCGTTGCAAAATCTTAACGCGAAATTATTAGGTCTCTTAATTATTGCTAGACGAAAGTTAATTTCCCGAATTTATTCTATGGCAGGCTAAACTTCAAGCGATTATGGCATTTCTTTTACGACTGGGCAACAGCTGTTCTGACACGCTGGGTTCAATCCTTCAGTCATTAAAATACAACCAAGTTGGATCAAATAAAGCCTCGCGTCATGAAAAGCGACCAATGAATGAAACTGTGGCTCTAGTAGAAAAAGGACGGAGAAGGCAGCGTGGTTGCCAAATGAATTTGCGACATTTGCGTTCGTGTAATTATTGCTCATACAGACTGTAGAAGTGTTNCCCCCCTCCTCCACACCGCTTGATCAATTCCAAGGTTTGATTCACAATCGCGGGGGGAATGCAACGTACGTTTTACGTGCGTGTTAACGTAACATTCAGAGCGAAACAATCAGGTGTTCAGTATAAACTAGGTGTTTATACCAGAGTGACCTTTGGATTGTAAGCCTCGCGCGTGAGAATTCTTGATAACATTTTACCACGTGAATACTTCCCGTTGAAAACGTGTAGAAAGGTTTACAGGAGTAGCCAAAAAGAACATTACAAGTGCCACAGGATTTCATATTTACGACACATACTTTCTGATGTTCTAATATACGCGTTGTATAATGATTTTCAGTTGTACCGTGTACTTTTTTCTACCTAAAAAATTGCCTTCGAATTTATGATCAAGACGTGATCACTATCGCTATTTCCTTTGCTTTGCAATAAAACCGTGAGTTCAGTGCGGCTATGTGTAGCATTTACGAGTCATAACGGCAAACATAAACACGTGATTCCCGTTTGTGTCAGCTTTACCACTCTCCTCGCTAATGTATAAACACTGTCGAAGAACAGCGCTAAACCACTGCTCGCCCAGTGTGAAGGTGTTTCTTGGTGCTTTTAGCAAGTCTAACAGTACGTACGTGATTCACAGCTGAACATTTAGTGTGTTGTTTCGAGTGGCATCAAGCTTTCTGTTTCCACGTTGGCATTTTCAAAATGCGCCCCAAATCAAAGCCGCCATGATTGGTGGGAGATTACATGCATTACATCTGAAGCTATATTNCATTTTCAAAATGCGCCCCAAATCAAAGCCGCCATGATTGGTGGGAGATTACATGCATTACATCTGAAGCTATATTGATTGCTCTGGTCCGTGCGAATGTCTTTGTTATTTACTCCGAACAACAATGTGCGTGAGCCAGCCTGAAGACCACCAGTGAAGGCGACAACTCAAAGGAGGATGCATGTGTACCCAGAGAGTAGTGTAATCTCCCTTACCTTACAGCTCATCTCCGTAACGGGAGAAGGTCGCGAAGTTTGTCCTCTATACAGACGTGGCCGGTACGCGTGGAGAGCTAGCGGACCAACTATCTGCAGCCCGCGGGCGCCGACCGCAGTTATATACGGCGGCGGGTGGGTGTACACCCGGCCGCGATAATCACGTTCTCCCGGCTTGCAGTGGGGGAAGGGGGGTACTAACACGCGTGACTGTGGAAGGTTTCCGGGCTCGACGGGGGCCTGTGTTGACGGCTTGCGCAACGTGGCCGCGTGTCGCCAGCGCTAAACTGTGATCCCCCTCCCCCGGACCGAAGCGATATCACCCACCCTCCCTCTTCAAGGACGGGACCTGCTTGCAAAACACAGGACCTGGGACCNCGCTAAACTGTGACCCCCCTCCCCCGGACTGAAGCGATATCACCCACCCTCCCTCTTCAAGGACGGGACCTGCTTGCAAAACACAGGACCTGGGACCACGCCCCGCGACGTGATCAACTTCCTGCTGGGTTATCGACACTCCTCTTGATCCCCTACTCCCACGCCTGGGCACGAATGGGTTGGAAAGCACACATTCGCGGAAATATCTCGGCGTTCCCACTATCACCCTGCAAATTAAGCAACTGAATACAATGCAACAAAATCGTGGACCGTAAACTGAAATTTCTTTCGGGCTCACTCAGCGGCAATGCACGTTATAAGAGTTATTATCCCTCGTGCCTTGAACTACCAATTTGTTTCTCTACTACTGCTATCCCCATAACGAAAACTACAATTCCAAATTCATTCAATCACCTTNTGAACTACCAATTTGTTTCTCTACTACTGCTATCCCCATAACGAAAACTACAATTCCAAATTCATTCAATCACCTTATGTTTCCGCGAACTCTAACATTCTTTAGCCTTTACAGGTGCGCGGAATTAATCAAATTCTTCACATAACAGAACCATAAAGGCCCTGCTTTCCCTATTCTGTGTGGATTTACAGTCATGAGTTTTAATATTGGTGCGATCTTTACAAGGCGAAGTTGCAAACACTGTGTAAGTTTCTGTTCCCAACATGCGATTCCCTCAAAATTTTCCATTAATGCAGTCAGTTCACAGGCAACGTTGCCTTGCGACAAAGACGATTCGGGATTTTATTTCAAGAATGCAGACTCGATTCATCATGTTGATAGCATCGTGATGTTAAATGCAGGAATCGAATAAGTTTGGGCACTACACCTCCAAAACTTTCAGTACACAAAAATATGTTGCATTTTTTTTTTTTTTTTGCGTTCAATGAGAGATGGGACTATTCCAAAATGACAATGGAAAAGTTGGCTGCTTTGAAATGTTTGCACGGAAACTTCACATAGTTTTTCTTCCTGTTTTTCCCCACATAATAGCATCCCCTTATAAGAAATTTAGTTATTTAACTTATTCTATCCCAACTGTACTTTAATTTGGTCACTGAAACTTTCATTTACCTACAAATAGTTTTTTTTCTTTCAGGTTGTACATGCTGATCTTCTCCATATAACCAGAAATCATACACGCAATTTTTTACCTTAAATATCAGGTGTAAATTTATTATTAGGTATAATCAAAATAAGGTGAATAGAGAGGCGATAAAATTTTGCTTTACAATCAGGTCAGGGCAAATACTGTTGCTTAACATATTTCCGACATACTTAGTTACGTATCAACCCTTGCGAATCCGACGACATTGGCGTACATATTATTTTTACATGCGCATACACGCGTTGCTATTGCATTTTGGGTAGCTGTGGAAACATTCTTACGACTCTCGGATTGTTCAACATTACTAGTTCGTTGGCAGAAAGATGCCAAGGAGGAAATGCATGTGCTTANCTCTTACGACTCTCGGATTGTTCAACATTACTAGTTCGTTGGCAGAAAGATGCCAAGGAGGAAATGCATGTGCTTACTCAATTGCGATAGCCGTGACCAAGGTCAAACACGAACGTTTGACCAATGCCAATGATGAGTGTTGTGTCGTAATGTGCGAGCTTTATGCAACCAGAGCTGACTTGAGAGTGGGTCGGTCGACCAAAGAGGCGGGGCCGTCTTCGAGGCGGAGTTAGTCCGCCAGGGAGGGCGGGGCCTGCTTTCAAAGACCAACCAGGGCTTAGGAAGGCGGGGCCTTGTCNTGAACTACCAATTTGTTTCTCTACTACTGCTATCCCCATAACGAAAACTACAATTCCAAATTCATTCAATCACCTTCTGTTTCCGCGAACTCTAGCATTCTTTAGCCTTTACAGGTGCGTGTAATTAATCAAATTCTTCACAGAACAGAATCATATAGGCCCTGCTTTCCTTATGCTGTGTGGATTTACAGTCATGAGTTTTAATTATGGTGCGATCTTTACAAGGCGAAGTTGCAAACACTGTGTAAGTTTCTGTTCCCAACATGCGATTCCCTCAAAATGTTCCATTAATGCAGTCAGTTCACAGGCAACGTTGCCTTGCGACAAAGACAATTCGGGATTTTATTTCAAGAATGCAGGCTCCATTCATCATGTCGATAGCATCGTGATGTTAAATGCAGGAATCGAATAAGTTTGGGCACTACACCTCCAAAACTTTCAGTACACGAAAACATGTTGCATATTTTTTTTACGTTCAATGAGAGATGTGACTATTCCAAAATGACAATGGAAAAGTTGGCTGCTTTGAAATGTTTGCACGGAAACTTCACATAGCTTTTCTTCCTGTTTTTCCCCACATAATAGCATCCCCTTATGAGAAATTTAGTTATTTAACTTATTCTATCCCAACTATACTTTAATTTGGTCACTGAGACTTTCATTTACCTACAAATAGTTTTTTTTCTTTCAGGTTGTATATGCTGATCTTCTCCATATAACCAAAAACCATAAACGCAATTTTTGACCTAAAATATCAGGTGTAAATTTATTATTAGGTATAATTAAAATAAGGTGATTAGAGAGGCGATAAAATTTTGCTTTTCAATCAGGTCAGGGTAAATACTGTTGCTTAACATATTTCCGACATTTTTAGTTAAGTATCAACCCTTACGAATCCGACGACATTGGTGTACATATTATTTTTACATGCACACACACGCGTTGCTATTGCATTTTGGGTAGCTGCGAAAAAACTCTTACGACTCTCGGATTGTTCAACATTACTAGTTCGTTGGCAGAAAGATGCCAAGGAGGAAATGCATGTGCTTACTCAATTGCGATAGCCGTGACCAAGGTCAAACACGAACGTTTGACCAATGCCAATGATGAGTGTTGTGTCGTAATGTGCGAGCTTTATGCAACCAGAGCTGACTTGAGAGTGGGTCGGTCGACCAAAGAGGCGGGGCCGTCTTCGAGGCGGAGTTAGTCCGCCAGGGAGGGCGGGGCCTGCTTTCAAAGACCAACCAGGGCTTAGGAAGGCGGGGCGGGGCGTTGTCGTCACGTACCAGTGACAACTCGGCGAAAGGAGAGCGGTGTGCGATACGCAGAGCTTTGTGATTACTCGCAGGTCATTGCCCCCGCAGTTATTTAACCAGCAGTAAACTGGGGCTTTGTGGAGAAATAAGGTTGTGATTTCAAATATATTTCATCAATTTAGCTGGTGGTCAGATTACTATAATTAATTAATATGTTCCAATTTCAGTTGGCTGTGGGTTTCGTAAGATACCCGCGAACATTATTTATAGCCTGCTTCTGAAAGTTATTTTAGATAAGATTACATCAGGGTTGTTGCATGTTAGTAAGGGCGTGAAATGTTTGGTTCAAAATAAATAATTAATGCTGAAATGGTTGCGCAACGTCAAAAATTCCATAAAGTTTTGGCGGAGTTTAAACTACCCAGAAATGTATACTTATCTACCACATTAATGAAGTTACTAAATTGCGACGGCGATATAAAGTTAAATAATAGTGTTATTTCGCTAGCGCACTGCATTTCTAAATTTTTTGTACTTGTATTTGAAATCCGATTATTTTCTGGAGTTAACTCATTTCAGTAACAGCGGTATCATAGCCGGTCCTTTTACTCAAATTTTGTTCTTTGTCAAAATGCCACGTGTACATGTATTCGCATACGTACATACAAAAACAGAATTAGGCGAACATAAACACGAGTACGCTGGGAAAATGCGCGACTTTAGGCTTAAGAGGCGTGCCTGGTGGAAACGTGTTGAACACCTCGAGGTGACGTCCGGCAATACGGGAACACCACGACGGATGGGAACTAGCGCAAACAAGCTTTGATTGTGTGCTGCTGCCTCGGAACTGTTAAGGCGCCCGTCTACCTGGCGCTTGAACTGCGTTGCAGAGTGTTCCAAATACACGTTTTTCAACGAAACTATTAAGCGTGCGTCCAACGTGCTGATCTACGAAAAGAACACACACTTCAGACGAGAGCTGTTAAGTACTTTCAAAATATCACGTACGTTAGAAACATCAATTCAGAGTACTCCAAAACCGCAAAAAACGGCCTTTCCAAGGCGCTGTAGCTCAAAATGCACGCATCAGATACATACAAAACTACTATAGGGGCCTGCACTGAACCTTCCTAAAGACTTCCCACTAATAAAATAATATGGTCACCGCTGAAAGTCCCATAGGTACACGCAGCACGACGAGAACACTGCACGCCAGTTCAGAGCCTTGCGCTTAGCGGCGATGGCGTACTTGATGCGCGTGGCAGTGTCGCCCTTATCGCTCCCGCGCTTCTCGGACTAAACGTGGGAAAAAGTTCCAGGTAGACGGGGGCCTTAACGGTGAGTACAGGTTTGTAACACAGCAATCTGCATTGTCGCTCGAAAACTGGACTAACAACCGTAAATGGAGAGCAACTCCAGCGATGTTCGCTGTCTCTGACACCTACCAACGACCACATTCATGTTTCAATAACCGAATTTACAAATTGCCAACAAAATATTTACGTACTGAAAAAAAAAAGGAAAAAAGAAATATTCCATTGTTTTATAAAAGCTAGAACAAACACACATGCTTACTGAGACCCGTGTGACAAGTAGGTAGGTGCCTTAATCATCTTGTGTATTCTAAAACGGGGTTCGTAAAAATGTTTAAATAATTTATTAACTCGCCGAAAATTACCACAAGGATGTTGTGAATCAGAAGTACGCATTGTGAACGTTATTACTTTGTGACAAGCAGTGGTTGTGCCTTTCGTACATCTGCATGAAGATAAACTTTCAATGTTTAATATAATTAAAAATTACTACCATACGAAATTGTATTATGAAGAAATGGAAGACATTGTTACAAAATGAAACGCCAGGTATAAGCTGCACTTGAAATAAAACACAGTTTAATATTTACTGTTGGCGTTAAAATTACTTTTAAAAGTGTTATCTTGGTAAACTTACATAACAATTATATTTGCCATACGTGTAACTGTTTGTGACTTACATTCGCAAGCATATATGTATCTTAACGTCAACAAAACAGTTTTAAGAATTTCAGTTTGGTAAACTTGTAAGTGCAACTAATAAGTGAAAGCACAATTTGTCTGACAAGGGAGAAAGCTTTAGTTTAGCTTGGCTCACGCATTGTGTGTTTTACTGCGACATTTTAGTATTCCTTAGAATTTGTTGTAAATTAAACGTCACAGAGTTAAATTTTGCGATGCCAGAAACACTTTCAAAGTATTAACCAGGTGCAGCTTACTTTTCGAGAAAAAATTAGAAAAGAGAGTTTTATGATTTTACCTTTCTATTAGTTTGCTTGTGTGTGGGACCC
>NQII01002491.1:160367-190326 GCA_002778355.1 Clitarchus hookeri | reverse complement strand
ACTTGGGCCGACTTCAACCAAAAACCTCGATACACCTATAGTCGGTGCTTAATGAGAATACCCAACTTTTGTAACAACCGATTACGTCAGGTAGTTATTCAAGAAAGTGGTTGTTTAAATTTTTTGGTGCTACGTTGTATGTTAGGAAACAATTTAACCGATGTAAACCAAAATTATTGTGTGGACATTTCACAACTGTAGGACTGAAATAAGAAGTTCGCATACTCATCAGTACGCCATATTGGAAGATAACGCCATTCGAAAAAAAACTGGGTAACGGCTCAGCTGGTTGGCATCAGATTTGGCCTACGAGTATGTTACGGTCGTAAGTCGACGTGAAGGTAAAGGTTTTTATTAAAGCACACAATCATTTTGACAAATTGAAAGCGTTAACAATATTTTACATTAAAACGCCGTGTGTACGATTTATTACATACTTACAAAGCATTTCAGTCAAAATGATATGTCTGCTCTACCTATTACAACCCAATATCACTAACGCACGGCCTAATTCGTTCAATATTTTGAAAGACAGACGTCTGAAAAAATTAATCTTTTACGACATATCGCGGGAACTATTCGGCCGATTCCCGCCAAATCTGATTTACAAGTAGTGCTGAGTTTAGTAAATAGGGCACTTCTTTTTTTTAACTACGGTCTTTTTAATGTTTTGCGTGGTACACCTATTGAAACAATTGGATTATTTCAAGAAAACTTGTTACTTGTACAGCGCCTTTTGCTAGCAGTAAATGCGCGAAGTGAAATTCTCTTTCACGCGCCACTTTGTAAGATAAAACCACAGTGAAAATAGTTTATTTGATATTTCAGAAAATCTTCAACAGATTCCAGCAAATTTTACGTTATAGTAGTGTGGCATTAGGTGACATTCAGATCATAATCCTTTTTTTCAAATTGAAGCTTAACATATTTTAATTTAATATGACATATCAACAAAACCGTTCCTCTAGCTAGTTTCAAACAAATTTGGTTATCTGGCAGTGCCTAAAAAGAATATAAGTTTATTACGTGTAGCATTTTTTCTTCGCCATTTTTATGAAGATAGTCGCTTGTAATATAAAAGTTAAATATCTTATTTCAAGGAATGCCGAAACCAATTCCAACATTTTTTTTAACACAAACATTAATATTTCAGTGTTCCNCAATATCTTATTTCAAGGAATGCCGAAACCAATTCCAACATTTTTTTTAACACAAACATTAATATTTCAGTGTTCCTAAAATAGGTTTAAGACCCTTATTTTCTAAATAATGGAACCGTGGGTTGTTTCATTGAATGTTCTATCCCTGGAATATCTTTAGGATATTTATAATTTA
The DNA here is from genome assembly GCA_002778355.1 of Clitarchus hookeri. NCBI lineage: Eukaryota > Metazoa > Arthropoda > Insecta > Phasmatodea > Phasmatidae > Clitarchus > Clitarchus hookeri. The sequence goes on along the minus strand of NQII01002491.1, from coordinate 188,991 downwards.
ATATAAACAAAAAGAGTTTCCATTTGAAAAAAAAATATTTTTTCATGCGTTACTAAGGAACTACTCAGAGAAAAGGAATACGCATTATATTCGAAATTAAAACGACGTAATAATCCAATATTTCGTGCTTTTTAAAGGCTAATTTAATATGTCTGAAAATAATGCAAATTTTGGTGTGATTTACTTTATGGTAGAGAACGTTATTTTTGCAGTACGTAAGTTGAATGTCCGTCAGGATATTTATTTTTGTAAATATTAAAAATATTACAATGTAANGAATGTCCGTCAGGATATTTATTTTTGTAAATATTAAAAATATTACAATGTAATGAAAATTACATTTGCTGGATATTAATTATTAGTTAGAAATTCCGTACGTTTTCATAGGCTAGTTCCTCGTCTTCGTGAGTAACAAAGAGGTCGCACTGTAACTGGTAACTACGTCAAGCGTGTAGCCAACGACAACATCAGGGAGAATCCACGTGACAGTTTACGACTCCTCTGACTCTTGTCTCTGATCCTGTAGTCCCAAGTACTCCTCGCACACCTCAGGTCCATGCATTGCCGTGTGTAAGCGAACCACCAATGACTATGAAACAGGGGCCGCGGTGGCTGAGCGGTCAGACTGCTCGCCTCCCACCGAGGCGAACCTGGTTCAATCCTTGGCCGGGTCACTCCAGGATTTTCACACGTGGGAATCGTAGCGGACGATGCCACTTGTTCCCACGTGCGAAAATCCGGGAGCGAACATGTGGGAGGCAAGCAGGCTAACCGCTTAGCCACTGCGGCCCCATGCTTGTTTGAGAAACCAATACAAAGAACAGTTTTAATCTTCAAATTGGAATTGTTGACACGTTGTAATTTTTCTTTAGAATCCGATAAAGTACAGAGAAATCGGCAAACTACTGAATCGTGAATTTCGTCTTCAAGAGCAAGGTATTTTCGATACAAACGCAGCTCCGAGTATATACGTGCGCTCTCCAACTTCNATGAATTTCGTCTTCAAGAGCAAGGTATTTTCGATACAAACGCAGCTCCGAGTATATACGTGCGCTCTCCAACTTCTGGTATTAGCTGAGGGCCATTTTGTAAGTGCTGTACCGTGTTCGTAGCAGCGAATGTTTGGGTTATTTAATAAGACTGCCCAGCCGGTTACGAGATTTCTGACACAGTTTACTAAGCTGTTAGGCAAAGATGGTTATTTAAGTACGCGCTCTGAAAAAATATATATATCACAAATATGCAGTCGCAGCAGGAAATGATTACTTAACTGCTTATCAGATCCAGCGAAAAGAATTTGGCAACTAAGTAAATTCACGACGTCTAGTACAAGTGAAAGGAAACATACGGTGTTCAGTCCCTGTTGTTAAAACAGTTGTTTTTTTCTGGGGCATCAGGATATTTCATTTTGTGGTCAAAGAGTTGACCGCCGTATGCTTAGTTCAGACGTCAACATTTGTGAGAACGAAAGGAATTAACGAGAATGACGGTTAAGAAACGACAGTGCTGACAAATAATTCGAGAAACATTTGAAGAACNGAACGAAAGGAATTAACGAGAATGACGGTTAAGAAACGACAGTGCTGACAAATAATTCGAGAAACATTTGAAGAACGGACAATGTGCACAAGTGAAAAGAATTCAAAATTATATAATTTCATGTTGTGGATAAGAAATAGTTGCAATCACATGGGTAAAATTTGAAGAGTTTTATAACATAATATTTGATGAAATCACGGGTGCCTTTCACACATCTCAGCGAACATATTTACTTATTGGAATGGTATTTGTTGGCTGCCGCACTGTAGAAAAAATACTTTGAAACCATTTTGTGTAGCAAAGAAAAATTATTATTTGAGCTTGTTTTTATTCGGTAAAAAAATCAAAGTGTTGAGTAATATTAAAACATTTCTTTGGTACATTGTAGTTTTTAGTACGTGACGAAACTTATCAAATGCTACGTTATCAAATGATAGGTTCGCTAAATCATCGCCATAGTGGTTTAACAATCGAAGTAGGGTATCCGACTCTACCAGAAAAAGTACTGATGAATTATTCCAATAACACTGCAAGGATATCATTGCAATTAATATACAGATAAAAAAAAATTTGGGGCTAACCTACTTTTCAGTGGTTCATATTTGACGACAAATTTCTCTCCGGCGACAGATAAGGCGTTACGGCAATGCCATCGTTTTTAGAGTCCACCTAATAACTAATAGGCGACTTCTTGTCGTTTTGAGTAAACCATTTTGCTGCGATTGCAAACCTACATCTGTTGTATTTTTGCGCATGCGCTCTGGTGTATTGGAAGTCGCCAACTAGTATCCGGCCATAAAACCATGTTTACACGTGTCCAACTCCTTGCGTCATATAACAGGCGAATTGATGGGGGACATTCTTTAGAAATTGGAGAGGAATTACACATAAATAAGGCCACCCGATATTCGCGAAAAGAATTTCACGGAAGTAGAAACCTGAAAAATTCGCGGATTCATTTTGGGACAAGCTATAATTCAACACACGTGTGTCTGTATAACGTTATCCATTGGTCCACATGTTGTTCGACGCCTCCTGAAGAATGGTGGTCCAATCGGCGCCTTCCATTATGACAGCAGACAACCAATACACAGTTGACATCGGCATATTTGTATATGAGACTGTAGGGCCTAGCCTGCAGGTCACTGAACTCGCGAATTTTTCAGGTCTCTACACGGAAGCCATAGTTCAACATCCGACTTGCAAACCTGCAGTTGTCCTTCCGTTATCGGCAGTGTGGTATTTGACCGGGCCAATGAGAACTAAGATACTCCGACACTGATCGTCTGTGATTTGCCAGCATGCACCTAGGGACGCACAGCAGTTGATTCCACCCACTCACGTGAGTGGATCTGAGTTCTAGTGTATCGAAATACAACTTGACAGGAATTCTTTTCGCGGGAATCGGGTGGCCCTAAACGTGAATAATTCATGATTATTCAATAAATAATTATCGAACAAAGCACACTTCCGGTGAGGTGACGTGTTCAGGCCTTGGTGTGCCAGCTACTAGCTATATGTGAGATGTGAGCTTGTTCAAGTCAAAGCCCGTGACAGTCGTCTAAATCCCTGCTTAACGCACGGCGATCCTCTGCCTCGCACAAACCAAGCACAGAAAACTACACAGCATGGACAACGTGCCACATTCGTGTGCACTCGCGAAAAAATATTTCTTATACGAGTAGGCAGGGGCGCCAGTTTCCCGAGAAAAAAATGTCAGGACAAGTTGTGTTCCAACGCAATTTAGTTCAGAACCACGTTCGTGATTGGTTCATTAGAATTGTTACGAGTCTAATCTGTCTGCCTGCAAATTACAGACGGTCGGCATCGAAGAAACTTGATTCTGATTCGCTGACTCGTGTAAGAGACAGTCTGCTCCACAAAGACAAGCGGCTAGTAGTTAAATGAAGCCTACAGTCGTGCGCACGGGACAGTGAAGTCTGTCCTCCGCGGAGAACAGGCGGTCCCACTTATATATAGGCTGTCCACGGTAAAGTGAGCACTTTTGAGGTCCTAGTTACTTTTTCCTTTCACTCACTTTTTATCTTTCAACCATATTTTCAAATACATATTACCACGTACGTTACAAACACAGTGTGTGTATTCCACCGCACTCGGAAGTTAACGTCTTAGGCTAAAATAAAATATATTTATTGACTACAATTCCAAATTAGAGGACTTTAAAAAGTTCTTACTTTACCGTGAATAGCCTACTAGCATTACCAACCCCCGCAACCACTTCCCGCAAATATACAGCGTCGTAAAATAACGAATACATTTTTTGCCTACCAACACACTTAATTTATTGGTGACAGCAAAAGTCACTTAGTGGTTGCAGCTTAATATTGAAATGACAAAAAAATGTCGGTGCCAATCATTTTTATGATGTTTATAATGACAAAAAAATTTTGTGGCCACTGACAAATAATTTTGGTCATTACGGAAGAGTTTTTTTTTCAGTATAAGCAGAACTAACTCATGGCCAGTAAATGTTGTTTTGCTAATATATCCTGGCAGTAATTGTTAACGTATTTTTTTTTTCCTGAACATGAAAGAGAACGACACTTTAAGGGACTGTTCTGTTATTGCGATACGTCATGAATTAAGTACTGACAAATTCGCGGATTCATTTCGGGACAAGCTAGAATTCAAAACACGTGCGTTTATGTGACTTTAGCCATTGGTCCACGCGGTGTTTGACCCCTCCTGGAGAACGCTGGTCCAATAGTAGCCTTCCACTGTGACAGCAGACAACCAATATGCATTTGATATCGGCATATTGTACATAAGACTGTAGAGTCTAGCCTGCAGGTCATTGGACTCGCGAATTTTTTAAGTGTCTGGATACGAGTCGTTACTTACAAACTCATTGGCTTACTTCTTAATAACCTTACAACCACTACACGTCAACATTCTAGATATATAACCTTACGCAGCTGGTGTGCTTTAACATAATTTCCGAAGTTTTTATCTGAAAAGGTCATCAACCTTCTCAAAAATAGGAATAGAAATTGTGTCATGTAATTATTTTCCTTTGCCACCACTGTTTTTAAAAACACTACAACTGTTACAACTAACGTTTAAACGAAAAAAAAAGGTGTCAGTAAAGGTGACTATAGGCCATTCGCGTTTAATTATGCAATTTTGAAAGCACCACTTTGAATCCATTTTTCTGCGAGTTTTATATACGTCTACTGAATGTAAAATTATCACTTTGGGGTGTGAACATATTTATTGCCAGTAACGGCAACATAAAGGTGAGCATTCTATACACTCCACTACAGGCACACCAGCTCTAGTAGTTGGTAGGGAAACAGCAATTTCGCGAAAATATTTCATGACCAGTTGTATTTTGAGACATTTTAGCTGAGATCGAATTTGTGATCAGATTACTTACATGTTTCGAGTCCTTGTAGGGCCGCCTGTTGTTCGAGAAAAGATTCCACTACAAGTTGTACTCCAAAACACGTTAGTTCAGAACCAATACTTATCGCAGTTGACTCTAACGCATCTTAGATGCCGGCCAGTCAATCACGGACGTTCATTTTCGGGGTAGCTTTTGTCTGATTGACCCTGTCGAGTAGAAAATGTCTTCTGTCACAGGCCCGCAAACAATAACTAGAGACCGGAAAAATTCGCGAGTTCAATGACCTGAATGCTAGACTCTACAGTCTTATGTACAAATACGCCGATATCAACTGCACATTGGTTGTCTGCTGTCACAGTGGAAGGCGGCGATTGGACCAGCGTTCCCCAGGAGGTGTCAAACACCGTGTGCACCAATAGCTAAAGTTATATAAACATGTGTGTTTTGAATTAGAGCATGTCTCAAAATGAATAAGCTAATTTTTCAGGTTTCTACAAATAACTAGAGCTAGTTATTTCTCGCGAAAAAATATGAGTACATGCTAGACTTCAATACTATTATATACCCAACCGCAGTTTGCTGTTGTCGTTTATTGCTGTCTTCTTGAGAAGCCGTTTTCATATTTGACCGGGCCACTCAGAATTAGGTAACATCAGCACGGCTCCTACGTGATTCGTGCGCAGACAGTTAACACGTGTTGAAAAGTAATTCAGCCAATCAATATAGGTAAATGACCCTACAGTATGTTGAAATATAACTTGTCTTCAAATCTTTTCGCGAAATTTCACGACCCCTACAAATATCCAAAGAAATTTGCAAACCTGCGCGTAGGAAGTTGAAATCTAGTCTGTGCATTAACATTTTCGCAAAAAAACCGCTGGTCCTAGTTATAGGTAGTGCCTGGAAAATTACGCGAATTCTTTTTAGGAAAAGCTAGACTTCAAAAACATGTGTATTTCGGTTATGTTTGCAATTGGATTAAAGTTTATTAGACGTGCCCAGGTGAACTCTTGAGTCAGTAAAAGACTTGCAGTGAAACAAGAATCGACTCCCGTGCCACCTGGTCTGAGGTAAAACTGGATACGCACTAAGCCAGCAGCCGATCAGCAGAAAACTGCGGCTTGAAAATACATGGAGCAGTGAGTCTGGCATATACAGCATGTTTAAAACGAGAAATTTTCCTGTCCTTAGTTATTGGTGGACAGAGGTGTTTTCCGCGAAAAGATTTCAAGACCAGTTGTACTCCAAAACCCTTTAGTTCATATGCACTTAGGTGGTTGGATGATTTTAAATGTCACGTGCCTCAAGTATCTGTCAGAAAATCACGGACGTTCAGTATAGGAATACTTTATTGCGATTGGCTCAGTTAAATAAGAACATGTCTTCTCACGTAGACACCTGGTAAATAACCAAAGGAAGTTGTGGTTGTGGACATAGGATATTGAAGTCTAGCACGACCATAAATATTTTCGCGAAAAACACCGGTCGATAGTTATAGGTATGGCCACTGACTTTCGCGAAAAAAATCCGAGCACACAGTAGACTTCAATACTATATAGAATACACACCTTGCTGCTGTCTTACCTCCATTGCTTGCTGCTGTCGTTTCCGCATATGACCCAGCCACTCAGGATTCCGTTATTCCGACACTGAAACTTCGTGATTCGTGCGCCAACAGTTAACACTGACCAGAACACGTTTCAGCCAATCAAAAACGCTGGACTACCTCACAGTACTTTGAATTGTATCGTGTCTCGAAATCTTTTCTCGAAATATCACTGCTTCTAGTTATAGGTAGAGGCCTGAAAAATTCGCGAGTTCAGTGACCTGCAGGCTAAACCCTACAGTCTTATGTACAAATATGCCGATGTCAACTGTGTATTGGTTGTCTGCTGTCACAGTGGAAGGCGCCGATTGGGCCACCGTTCTTCAGGAGGCGTCGAACACCATGTGGACCAATGGGTAAGGTTATACAGACACGCATGTGTTGAATTCTAGCTTGTCCCAAAATGAATCCTCGAATTTTTCAGGTCTCTAGTTATAGGTAAGGATAGAAAAATTTCGCCAATTTATTTAAGGACAAGTTAAACTTCAAACACTTGTATATTTGAGTTACATTTGCGATTGGCTCACAGTTTATTAGACAGGCCGTGGTCGACTCTGAGCCAGTAGTAGACCAGTATGAAAGGAAGCACCGAACTGCGTAAAGGATAAAACCGGCGACTCGCTAAGGCGACAGCCAATGTGCAAGCAGACGAGGCTGCAGTGAACAGAGAAGAGCGGATGTCTGTCTACAAATTATTCAACTCGAGAAATGTTCCTGTCCCTAGTTACAGGGTTCTCGAACATGTGTAAAATAAATTCTTGTCATCACAATCACTGCACGTGGTTAGCGCGAAAACACGAATCAAACACCACGTCCGTAGAATCACGTCCAAAATGCATTAACGAAGACGTATTTTAAGATTGGGCAATACCGCTTGGTGATGCGCAGAAGAGCCAAATAATGCATACAGACAACTTTTCTATCAATTCTGGTTTNGTTGGGCAATACCGCTTGGTGATGCGCAGAAGAGCCAAATAATGCATACAGACAACTTTTCTATCAATTCTGGTTTTGTAAATTGCTAGTTATCCTTCCACTCCGCTCGTGCTTCATAATTTTTTTATTCACTTCTGATAGTTTATTTAAGCCGTTGCACGTCTGGGGCTGTTCCCGCTCTACGCCCCGCCGTCGCCTGATAGCGTCGCCTACAAGAGAACATCGTATGGCCTAACTGCCGCACTTGTCGTACTCCTAGACGTAGATGCCACGAAATAAGACTTGTTGCCTGAGCCGCCGTGCATAAGGGCGTTATTAACGGCTAGTCGTGGACAACGTTTTCTTTGTGGTTGTTGGCCTCTTTTAAAATGTCCAAGTGTTTTGTGCGGCATAGTTGTCTTCGTCTTGGGTGAGCAGTAAAGTTAGTTTTTTTTTTTCTCCCTAAATTGTAGTTTCTGTTGCCGGTCAAAATTCTCTTTCGGTTAAACTAAAACGTCGTGTGACTGTGTCGTGTGTAGTCTTGTTCGCCGCCCAAGATTTAATTATTTGTGGTCTCCACGACTCTCGCGTGTGTTTCGCGTATGTTTTTTTAATGTGGTTAGTTAGCAGCGGTTTTATCCGGTTGGAGATTTGTGGGTTCGTTCGACTGCCTTCGCCGAAATAATTATTTTTAATAGCAATATTAATGCGCGCATTTTTAAGAAACGGAAGTTTTACTGGAATTAAATTGCTGCCCTCCTGTCCAGTTGATCATGAAGTGGAATCTATTGAAGATTTTGATAATAATTGTTTCAATTGTTATTTAAAGATCGGTATATAGTAGTTTTCCATTTCAAGTCTTTCAAGTTGTATTTAGATTTTATAAATTAAGCAAGTTATATGATTAATTGATCAAGTTTGCATGTGATCGAGAGGGAATTTTATTGTTATGCTATTGCTAGAGACCTGAAGAATTCGCGGATTCATTTTGGTACAAGATAGAATTCAAAACACGTGCGTTCATATAACTTTAGACATTGGTCCACACATTGTTTGACACCTCCTGGAGAACGCTGGCCCAATAGTAGCCTTCCACTGTGGCAGCAGACAACCAATGTGCAGTTTATATTGACAAATTTGTACATAAGACTGTAGAGTCTAGCCTGCAGGTCATTGAACTCGCGAATTTTTCAGGTCTCTAGCTATTGCATAATTTGATATTTTTTTATATATGGTACTTAATTTGAATGATTCCTCAAGTGTACTTTGGAGAGTTTATGTACTTATTTATTTAAAATACAGAGTTTTTAATCTGATCTGTGGTATTGCTATGTTTGCTAAAGCACAATATCTTCAATTTAACAGCTATGCAAATATATTTGCTTAGTATGCCACATGTTCCAAACAAAATAAACTGAACTTTATATCCTGGCACTATCTATGACAGTCACCAAATGTGCTAATACACAATATTTATTTGCCGCCATCTATGAAGATCGTCACATGAAAAAATGGATATTTAATCCATATCTTGGAGACCCACCAAATAATTCCCACCAAATTTTACACGCAAGAAGTGCTATGGCATGCCATGTAAGCTTACACATTTCAGATAGTGTAGGATTTTTTCAAGTTGTGTAAATACAATTAATTTAGATTATTATTTTATATATATTTATAACTCAACAAAACTCATTACATTCTTTATGCTAACAGTATTTTTTAGATGCGTTATTTAAATTCCTGTGGAAATCTGATTCATAAACCATGCTTCTGCTCTATATTATGAAAGGTTCTTATTTTCATAGCTAAACACCAGGCTTATTGTTTGTGATCACGAAACGAGATCTCCTGCGTGTCAAATTTAATCTTGCATTGTATTCATGTGTGCGTGGTATTTGATAACTTGCTACGGTCGTCAAACAGGCAATTCAGACTCGGTAAACACTATTCGAACCTCGAACACGCCACAATACGTGAATATGTAACTAATGCATTCTTCATGTATGTACTGCTGGGATGAAAGGCGCATTTTTCCAGATCCGTACACAGAATGAACAGGCATGATCTCTGACATTCACTTGCCACTGCTGCACAGCATGCAACTTCCGGGGCGCTACGGTCGATCACTTCGTCACTCTGCATACCAAACCTCATCACGTATATCTCAAATATAACTCAAATATATTTCTGACATCCTCAATAATACCTTAAACACATTCAGTTAATACTTCAAAGTATCTCAAAAATTACATGAACGTTCTTCAAACACCCCACTGATATCACAAACATGCCCCGAACGTGGCTCTACGAGACCCTTATAAGGCCCAAATAAACTCAACCACGCCTTTTCATAACATCGAACTATATTGTAAACCCCGGTCTACACTTGCGTACAGAACCTTAAACTAGTTTCTTAGCAGTGTGAGTACAGCACTGCATTAAGAAACTATCGTAAGGCAGTCGTAAAATTAAAAAAAATATTGACACGTGCAATTTATTTAAAAAAAACGATTTAATCACTTTGTTTGTTCTCTGCCTCAGCTCCTAAAATGCTAAATATATCTGTTACTTTTGGAAACCATCTCTGGCTCCTTACAAATGTAGATGGCATGCAATGTGCTTGTGTTTAACTCTTGTCTTGCAGCCAATGAACGACGTTCTGCGTGCTTGATGATATCATAATTAACCATTCATGGTCGAGTAGGTATAGTAAACTCCACAGATCAGATCAGGCACTAGGAAGACAGGACAATTATGCCTTGCTGTGTACAGTACTGGCCACACAAATCATTCACGTGCAACGTAGCCACAGTCGTGAATACGGCGAGTGACACTGTCCGAGTGCACCTGGAAGAACAGTGACACAGGCTGTTCAGGGAAAACTTAGCACTCTTGTAAGCCCTGCTTAATATGTACTTCTATACACGTTGTGTAATTCTCCACAAGATGTGTAATCTTCCACTACGTGTAAAATTAAAATTGCCATGGGCCTGAACACTGTATTCATGCGCCGGTCAAGCGAAACTCAAAAATTATTATAAAATAAATTATATTACAAATTCCCCAATTTTTCCACTTGAATGCTTTAAAAAAACGTTAAGCAAAACCAACAATTTCAGTATTCACAACTGTTACGGTAGAATTTTAAATTCAACGTTATAATAATTAACTACTTTCTATCCGTCGTTACCGAACAATTTATTTTGCCATAGTGGCAACCACAAAACGACGTTTGCTGTCACCAATAAATTTAATGTGTTGCTAGGCAATGAAGTATACGTTAGTTGCAGCAAACAATAATATGAATACAGCAACAAAACGGTTAAGTAGTGCTCGCAAAAGTACTTTCCCTTGAAAACCAAAATCACAATGGCCGGGAAGCGAATAGAAACCAGGTCCTCTCGAATGTGATTTCACCGTGTTACCACTGCACCACCTTTATTGACGTTTAGGGCTTTAACTTGGGCATGTATATACTGTTATGAATTATGCTTTTAAGTCAATGCATACCTGAAAGGGACTATGGGTTTAGCTAAATAATGAGTCATGATTAGGTAGAGCACAACAGTATAATATGGGGTTTGTTGAACATAAGACTATTGATCTGGGGAGCTTAAATGGAATACAACGATGCTAATTAATTATATTAATTGTTTTTTACCGCACGCCACTACTAATGCAATCTGATTGGCAAGTCCCCACCTTGTTCATGTTGACGGAGGCTGATTCCAGGAGGTGGTTAACGACGGCCGGACACACCCATCTCCACGTCTTCTTGGTCCGCTGCCCCGATGACAAAAGCCGCCGCTCCCAGTGTTATGCTGGCCTATATCGGGCGCGTTGTTTAATATTTTCGGCTCCGTTTACTGGCCGGTGCAAAGGGTTTCTGCAACTGCCTTTCGCAAGGTATTACAGCAATCACGCTCATGCCCTGGTTCGATGTTTGAAGGTGTGATCAGGCAGGCCGTCTAGCTAAGGCCTGATCACTTCATAACAATACCATAAATCTAATATGTGGCACACATGATAAGTCCTACTCACTACACCTATGAAAAGTTTATTTTCTAGAATAATATATTGTAAGTGTAACATTTAACACTTTGAGCTATGTTCACAACTATTGGCATTTAAGATAAGCCATAATTGTGTCACTATTATGCACCGTTATAGAAACGACATTTCTGTTATTCTCTGGTTTCCAACTTCCCACTGTTATATTGATACACATCGCATTTGGCACGCTTACTCCACTGAATAAAGTTTATTACAGTCCCAGAAAATTATTTTTTACTGTGGGCAACATGAATGCCACTGCTTCCAACTACATACTTGGTAGCAGCCAGTAAACTTTTATTCAACAATAATTTCTGTCACTGAGCACTAAATTGCTCTTACACTTGCCCTTCTACGTATTATCATAGAGTATTCAATAATACAGAGGTGTAACAGCCTCTTAATACACGACTCCAACCGCACGCGCCAGCAAAATGGCGCCACTGATAAGCAACACGTCGGTACGCCTTACGTCAATCAGCGCCTGGTAACTGTCTCGCCTGCCAACAGCACGTCCAATAGGGAACCGCTCTCGGAACGCGGTAGCCAATCAGACACGAGGCCCGTTCTCAGACCTCCGCACGCCCAATCAGAGAATGGGTACGCCTACGTCAACGGAAGCGACAAGTTATTTCGCCTATGTGTATTGATCTACTTTGTGGAATTATTGTGCACCAAATTCTACGTTATTTTTACCAACCGCACAACTTCTCCGAGGAAAGCATCTACCGCTTAAAAAATGTTTTCTTTCAGTGCAATAATTACTCGAATTCTACGTAATGGTCTCGCTGTGTGTATTTTTACGTGATTTAAAATCAATAACTGAATTTGAACTACTTACTACATTTAGACGCGGTTTCTTTTATTGACTACGTGTATAATTGACAAAACCATCACACACAGCAAAAGTTGAAAGAGTGTATAATTTCAAAAGGAAATGTTTCTTTGCTGTTTTTCGAATGATAACGTTTAGAAACTACAAAATTAATGTATATGAAACGTGTATGTTTTAGAATTTATAAATGTTCATTGAGTTCTATAATAACCTATTTTAAAAAATTTATCTAAACCGAATATAATTTTCTTGAATGCATATGTTAATTTCGTAATATTAAAGTTTTTTCGATATATATAAATTTAAATATCGCACAACTGTATATACTACTTTTTTTTTAATTTGAAGACCATTTATTTTCACATAATTACACATGTTGTGCTTTATATCCCTAGTATTTCGAATACTCGGAAATGTCGGTGCCAGGATAGACTAGAATCACTCGTAGGCATAATTATTATTTTTAATGTGATTGAGCCACTGGTTTCCTAACGCCGCTTGCGGGAATGTGAACCAGTAATGCACGTTTATCAGGAGACTTATATAATCGCGTACAACCTAGTACACAAGATAGACTGCACACAATGCCAGTGTACAAGTGACAGCCCCTGGAGTGTATACTATATACTACTGTCGAGTCCAGCCTGGCTGTCAAATGTACTCGAGGAATTGAGTTGAGTTGAGAGATTTGGACGGCTCTTGACAACGAGGTCTTGAGAGCCGATGAGAGTGAAATGAGGTGAGAATGAAGCAGCACCGGAATTCAAGGGCAGGGGAAACGGGAGATCCCCGAGAAACTCCGCCAACCAGCGGCATCGTCCGGCACGATATACTCGAGAAATTTCCGGTTATCTAGGCTAGGAATATTTTTCCGCAGAAAATGCCGTGAATTTGACTGTACGATGAGTTTCCTGGCACCCATTAACTGTCTGCATATGAATCATGGATGCCCGTTGCTGGCCTGGTTAACTGGGGGAATCGCTTCTAACGTAAGCAAGAAGCCATTAGCAGACGGAACTCATCAACTGTCCTACACGCAGACCATGACGCGAAAAATCACTGGCTGTATGTACTGCATTTTTACCGTTAAAACGATTGTATGTAAAATAACTTGTTTAAATCTAACGGTGGGATTAAAAGGAAGCTTGTTTGGCCATAATGCGTTCAATCCCGTATTCATTTACAAATTCAAGTTTTATAATCGTAAAATTTTTTTTGGTGTGCACTGTACCTGTGTCGAACGCACTTATTGCAACCAATGAACAACGTACTTATTGTTCGCTGATGTCCGCATAAACTATTCACAAATGAAAGGTGCAGAAACTTCAAGACATCAGGTCACTCTAGAAGGAAGACACTGAACACACCGGCCGCTCGTTCCTCGTCGTGTACAGTTCCGACAATAAATATCCTTCACGTGCAGCATGTCCCCGATCATGGACGCGATAACTGAACTGGTTAATTTATTTACCTGAATGGGGCCGCAGTGGTTGAGCGGTTAGCCTACTCACCTTCCACAAAGGTGAACCGGGTTCAATTCCCGGCTGGGTCTCTCCCAGATTTTCGCAAGTGGGAATCGTGCCGGACGACGCCGCTGGTCAGCGGGTTTTCTCGGGGATCTGCCGTTTCCCCCCGGCTCTTTCAACGCGGCGCTGCTCCACACTCGCCTCAATCACCCTCGTCAGCTCTCAAGACCTCGCCGCCCAGATCTCTTCACCCACTCACTTAACTAAATGACGGTTAGTTCTATCTGTGCAGACCACGTCTGGGACTTACTAGTGGATTTCGTCCCCTCCTGACCATTGCCGACTGCAACCCCAACTGCTGTATGTCTGTTCCCTGCACACGCGCCAACCTCTCTCACACCGAGTTGACGTGTTGAGCTTATTTAACGGTTGCCCGTGACGCTGTGCTGAGTTGCAAACTCCTCCCCGGGTCGCCCTGACCCACATTGCACTCATCTTCTCAGTCCACATGTGCCTTTGTTTCCTCCACGAACCACAAAAGAAAACCGCGAAATCGCAGCGGCCCTATGACGCAGCAGATTTCTCTCCCATTTTCCACACGTATCGTCAGCTTTTCGCACGCCCGCAACGTCATTAGGTTGACTCACCAGTTATTCGTCTCTATAAATGTGTGTCATCTCGTTCCGTCATAGGTGCATATCTAGTTTTCGGCATTGCAGAGTACAAAAGATGTTTTTACTGTCCTCGTATTACTGTGACGCTTTGTCATGCACATAGACTAAATACGAGGTAGACAGATACTTTTATTTGTTAAAAATACTTTTGCCAATTTGGATGAAATATAATTGCATTTAAAATTGCCTGGAGGAAGTATACAAACCGGCGAGTGGTTTTGCGCAACTAGAGTGATCACTCTACCCCATGTTCACTCGATGGCCATACACCGGGACCTTTGAAAATGTGTTTGTGACGTATCTCGTTGGCAGTAGCTGTATATAAGACTACGGAATACAAAATAATTAAGAACTACAGCTGCACCAACATGTCAGATCGACGTTTGCCAAGCAGCGCCTGGTGGCAGCCCAGCCAATAGCAATATTCCGCAGCACGTACCAGCCAATCAGACGCAAGAACAGTTTCCAAAGCTAACCAGTGACTCGATACGCGTCTACGTGCTTGTGTGTTCTCTGACGTAACATGGTCTTCATGCCACGTGATGGTCTTCCTCATTGAGTGCAGATTTATGATGTGCATTGTGAAGTTCATTATAACCTTAACGTTTATTGGGGCCACTTGTTTCTCACGATAATATTCCAGGACTACTGGTGCTACAAAACACAGATCCGTTTTCGTGATTGGGTGACTTTAACTGTCACGCATTGGAGGTGCCTACTCGCGAATCACGGACACTCTCTTTTACATATATTTTAATTATAAATTATATATTTTTTTCCATTTATAACTAATATGGCTAAATACACGGACAAAATAGGTGGGTTGATAATGCCTGCTAAGAAATAGTTCCCATATATTTTTTTTTAAACTAAACTATTCTACTTGTTATGTCATACCGATCAAACACTGACTTCTGTTATTTTTAAATTTATAGTTAAATTAGGAATAAAAATATTAAGTTCATTTGCAAAGAAAGTACGAACAAGAGGCTATGGTTTTTAAAGTTAATGTGTAGGGTAAGATTTTAATTAGCTTTCTATTCTTATTATTATGATATTAAAATTAGGGTGGGTGTGATAAGTCATTATTCATTAATTTTGGGTTTTCTTTCTTTTTGTTGTGGAGAAAAAGGGCAGGACCCCTTATAAAAAACTCATGATGCACTGTCATTATTAATTTAAAGTTACACTGTTATTACACTGGAATTTGTTGTTGATATTATTGTTTCACTTGTTTTCTGATTCAGTTTTCCTTATGGTGCCTGGTCAGCTTCTTCACTGGATCTGTTGCTGGTGCTGGATGGGAGTTGAAGTCTGNGCCCTGACCCACATTGCACTCATCTTCTCAGTCCACATGTGCCTTTGTTTCCTCCACGAACCACAAAAGAAAACCGTGAAATCGCAGCGGCCCTATGACGCAGCAGATTTCTCTCCTATTTTCCACACGTATCGTCAGCTTTTCACACGCCCGCAACGTCATTAGGTTGACTCACCAGTTATTCGTCTCTATAAAAGTGTGTAATCTCGTTCAGTCATAGGTATATATCTAGTTTTCGGCATTGCAGTGTACAAAAGATGTTTTTACTGTCCTCGTATTACTGTGACGCTTTGTCATGCACATAGACTAAATACGAGGTAGACAGATACTTTTATTTGTTAAAAATACTTTTGCCAATTTGGATTAAATATAATTGCATTTAAAATTGCNACTTTTGCCAATTTGGATTAAATATAATTGCATTAAAAATTGCTTAGAGGAAGTATACAAACCGGCGAGCCGTTTTGCGCAACTAGAGTGATCACTCTACCCCATGTTCACTCGATGGCCATACACCGGGACCGTTGAAAATGTGTTTGTGACGTATCTCGTTGGCAGTAGCTGTATATAAGACTACGGAATACAAAATAATTAAGAACTACAGCTGCACCAACATGTCAGATCGACGTTTGCCAAGCAGCGCCTGGTGGCAGCCCAGCCAATAGCAATATTCCGCAGCACGTACCAGCCAATCAGACGCAAGAACAGTTTCCAAAGCTAACCAGTGACTCGATACGCGTCTACGTGCTTGTGTGTTCTCTGACGTAGCATGGTCTTCATGCCACGTGATGGTCTTCCTCATTGAGTGCAGATTTATGATGTGCATTGTGAAGTTCATTATAACCTTAACGTTTATTGGGGCCACTTGTTTCTCACGATAATATTCCAGGACTACTGGTGCTACAAAACACAGATCCGTTTTCGTGATTGGGTGACTTTAACTGTCACGCATTGGAGGTGCCTACTCGCGAATCACGGACACTCTCTTTTACATATATTTTAATTATAAATTATATATTTTTTTCCATTTATAACTAATATGGCTAAATACACGGACAAAATAGGTGGGTTGATAATGCCTGCTAAGAAATAGTTCCCATGTATTTTTTTTTAAACTAAACTATTCTACTTGTTAAGTCATACCGATCAAACACTGACTTCTGTTATTTTTAAATTTAAAGTTAAATTAGGAATAAAAATATTAAGTTCATTTGCAAAGAAAGTACGAACAAGAGGCTATGGTTTTTAAAGTTAATGTGTAGGGTAAGATTTTAATTAGCTTTCTATTCTTATTATTATGATATTAACATTAGGGTGGGTGTGATAAGTCATTATTCATTAATTTTGGGTTTTCTTTCTTTTTGTTGTGGAGAAAAAGGGAAGACCCCTTATAAAAAACTCATGATGCACTGTCATTATTAATTTAAAGTTACACTGTTATTACACTGGAATTTGTTGTTGATATTATTGTTTCACTGGTTTTCTGCTTCAGTTTTCCTTATGGTGCCTGGTCAGCTTCTTCACTGGATCTGTTGCTGGTGCTGGATGGGAGTTGAAGTCTGTNTTCAGTTTTCCTTATGGTGCCTGGTCAGCTTCTTCACTGGATCTGTTGCTGGTGCTGGATGGGAGTTGAAGTCTGTGATGCTTGCCCTCCCTAAGATGCACAGTGGAGAATGGGGGTCTTTTGAGTTTAGGTATGTGCGTTGTGAGTGAGTAGATGAGGGGGTTTGGATGTAAAATATTATTACACTGAGAGCACACGAATGTGGTGCGTTGGCCCTATGGTGTAATTTTCTGAGCTTTGTTTGCATGAGGCGGAAGAAAATCCTGGAATTAGAACTTAAGGAGGGTTTCAGAAAAGTCGAAAGTAACCGTGATTGTAGTATAACGACTGCCATTTTAGAACACATGGAAAATGTTTCAGTATACACATGAGACAAGCAAAAACCAATTATAAAATAATTCGCGCATCAGCAGCGACAAGTGGCATTGCCAACGTGACTACGTCGTGTGCACTGGTGCCAACTTCTGGAGAAGCACAGCACTACAGAGTACTGAGGAATACAGCGGCGATGAAACAGCCGCTTACCCCGCGAACTTCAGCAGTACACGCCAGCAAAGTAGCGTCACTTGCCAGCAGCATGTCGGAACGCCGTTCGCCAATCAGCGCCTGGTAACTTAGATGCCAGGCGGCAACCCGACCAATAGGGAACCTTCCTCCCCATCCGCTTGCCAATCAGATGCAAGGTCCACTTCCTAACCTTCGGGTAGCAAAACAGAGAACTAATACGTCCACGTCAAAGGAACCGCCATGCCATTTCGCCTCTGTATAGTTGTTTACTCTGTGACAGCGCCGAGCATGATTCTACCTGTTCCGCAACATGTCAGACGAAAACGAGTATACTTGGAATAATATGTTAAANGACAGCGCCGAGCATGATTCTACCTGTTCCGCAACATGTCAGACGAAAACGAGTATACTTGGAATAATATGTTAAATGGTTATGCGGGATTAAAAGACGGAATTATAATTTCGTCATGCGGTCGGTAGACTGCGTGTAAACAAGTACTGAAATAAAAAAATTGTCGTATGTTATAACTTGTGGAAGAAAAAGATATCGAACACCACATTATAAGCTCAGACCTTCCATGCATATAAATAAAAATAATATACTGATACAACTAATGAGCCTTTGGTAGAAATTGGTTGTTTGGTTCCCCAGATAATGATAATAATATTGTCTTATTTGGCGGTATCGTACTAAACTGCCTAAAAAGAGGTTCTGTATACAATGCTTCTAATATACACCGTCATCCTACATTTACATAATTATGTTAAATTGTTTAATATATATAAAATTTTATCTAAATTATTTATACGGTCGCCATTTTGAAAAAAGTATCTGCTCACTCAAAACAAATCAATTTAAAATGGTTTGCTGTAAGTAATAATCAGTAGATTGTTTACCGAAATATAATAAAGACTTTGTTTTTCATGTGACGTTATCTTACAAAATGGTTTACTGAAGAGACATTGTGTAGACACATTCGATGATTGTAATATATGCTGCCAGCATACTACGTTAAGATGAAATTGATAACAAGATTTCCTAGATTTAGCATAGTAAGGTAAACTATCTACATGATAGCCATTTTGAAATTAAGTGTCTGAGCAACTTAAAACACATCGAGGGACTGTAATATTTCGCTGATTCATTTTAGGACAAGTAATACTTCAAACACCGCAATATTCGCCTCCGAAACCAAAACCGGCTGTAGGGAATAGCGAGAGGGTCGTATTTTGGACACTGGAGTTCCAAACGTCATGGGATAGAGGTCTAGTTAGTATCGTGTAGGTCCTCCTCTAGCCCGGCACTGTGCAACAACTCGTGACACAGATTCCACAAGTAAACAAAACACCTTTGGAGAGAGGTTGATCCACGCCGACTGTATGGCTACCCCACGTATCCTGTTGTTTGTCGGTGCAGGATGTTGGGANGTGGAGAGAGGTTGATCCACGCCGACTGTATGGCTACCCCACGTATCCTGTTGTTTGTCGGTGCAGGATGTTGGGAGCGAAAGGAACTTGTACCATTAATACTACTTGCTGAGGTTCATATCGGGCGAACGAGTTAGCCACAGCAGTCGTTCAGACTCTCCAGAATGCTCCTCGAAACATTCAGAGACAACTTGGTCTCGATGGCACGGTTCAATATCCTGTTGGGATATCGCATCGTTGTGGAGGTTGTGACGGTGCTGGAACACCGTACATCCAGTATTAATATCAGCTCAGGCAATTGTACGTCCTAACACGGGGATAGATCGACGAGGGAGCCGAGGTTCTCCTAGTTGGTGACCCGTTAGACGTAAGTCGTAATGGACGTTGGTGCGTGAGGGCACGTGGCTTGGCAGGTGAGCACTGACTGCCAGCGTGGAGGCTCGAGGCTCCCCCCACCCACCCCTCACCAAGCTGATGCCATCCTCCTTCCAACGTGTATGGATGGCGTCTAGCAACCGTCTATCGCTGCCTTCGACGTCATCAAGATTTCAATGTTACTGGACTCGAACCACAACGAAACCATCTGGGATGTTCCTCAACACCCTGGTCGACGTATTTCCCGAGTTTAAAAGGGCTTTACTTTCGTCTTGGGAGAGAGAATGGATAGGGACCTCACGATGAAAACATTATAACTTGGCAGAAGGCATATCCTGCCATGTTTTATGATGGCATATTAAAGGGCATGTATAGGGAAAAATTGTAAGAAAAGTTTTTTATTATATTCTGTAAATTCGCAATGTTGCAATATTTGGGTTAAGTAAAAATTGTTATGGAAGACCATTATTTAATGTAACTTAATGTAATTTTCATAACAAAATCATAATTGTAACTTATTTTAAAGCCTGTTTGGCTTTTGTATTTGTATAATGATTGTATTTTTTTATATGGGCAGTTTATGAGAAAAAAGAAAAATCAAAATAGGTCTGCAGATAAAGGAAAAGAAAGTAACGGATTGTTTAATCATTTCTCGCAATTTTGAGGGTTAATTATCTTGTATTCCAAAATTATATTAGGGGTTGTTTGAATTTTCGCAATTTATAACTATTGCGTTATTTGTTTGTACTCTGCTATTTAAACTCTGCTGTTTGAAGGTTTCGATAAAACTAGTTTTGCTTAAATTAACAGAATGGAAGGAAGGAGAGTTGAAGGTACCTGTAATAGAGTGGTGGGGTTTCCTGTGGGTGCTGCCACTCTGTGACAGGTGAATCCTGCGCCATTCTGCTTCCATCCCTTTCAGTACGTTTTGGAATAAATGGTTACCAAGTTTTTTCATGAAAATCAAAATCGTAAGAAGTGGCATTGTGTTGGGAATTTTGTGATTTTGTGTATTTGTCTGCTAACCAAAATGGCTTCTGCAGGTGGAGCGAGAACCAGTTGTATTTACCGTCTTGCCAAGGAAACACTGCAGGCCACTTTGAAAGAAGCGAATGTCGAGTTTTCCGAGGCGAACAACATCGATATACTGCGCGGGCTGAAACGTGAGGTAGTTTTGGAAGAGGGTGCCGTCGCAGAAGAAAAGCGTGGTGAGTCGATTCCTTTATTATTCAAAATTCTTAAATCTATTCCTCTTGGAATAGACAGTAAAATACCCAGTATTAAAACCGGTAGCTTAACCAACGTAGTCGAGTTTTTGGTACAGTTGTCTAATGTCTTAGACTTAGGATTGTGCGAGCTGACTATTGTCTACTCATCTGCATTGCTCAAAGTGCCAGAAAATTTTGCAGTCAGTTTTGAGTGAAGCTATTTCAAGGAAATGGGTGTTTGAAGTACTTTTTGTAGTAATTTATTACAGCAGATTTGTACACCAGTCGCTATTTCACGTTTGGGTATGAAAATTCTTAAAAAATGTCAAAGTTCTAAGCAGACTGTGCAAGGGTTGGTGAAAGAAATAATACGGTTAGTTGCGGTGTTAGGTAGTCCGTGTGATAAGACCTACATAACAGNGTGCAAGGGTTGGTGAAAGAAATAATACGGTTAGTTGCGGTGTTAGGTAGTCCGTGTGATAAGACCTACATAACAGAGGTAATGCTTTACAATCTCTTGCCCGGCAATCACAGATTCACTTCATTTGCGAAGGTGGCGCAAAATTTGAAAGATTTGTTAGATTTGGTTTCTCAGGTTGAGCTAACCACAGGGGATTGTCATAGCAGGCGCGAAGCAGCGGTGACCAAGTCAAACCCGCAATGTAAATACTGTTCACGCACGGACCACGCCGGCGAAAAGTTCTTATTTAAAGACAGCTCTGGTAAAAATAAGGTAACGTGGTTCGTGCAAATAGGAGCTAAAGAACATGTTGAAGAAGACATGGAAAAGCCAAAATATAAGCGTGATACGCGTACACAAACGGTCGAGGAAACTGGGTCACATCACAGTGAAAGTGAAAAGAAAATGTGACATGTTATCCGCATGTGTGTATCGTTTGCGGAAATGAAGGACATTTGCAGTGTCAATGTCCCTTTAAGAAAGAACCACTGGGCAAAGGCAGTGTGCATCAGTTTTCGTCTAGGAAAATTAAACTGGGATTATTATTTGTGACAGTGCAATTTGGCATTTCGCAAGCAAATGCTTTAATTGATTCAGGTGATTCCGCATCATTAAAGAATAGAGACCTGAAAAATTCGCGGATTCATTTCGGGATAAGCTAGTATTCGAAACACGTGTGTTAATAAAACTTCAGCCATTGGTCCACACGGTGTTTGACACCTCCTGAAGAAGGTTGGCCCAATCGTCACCTTCTAATGTGCAGTTTATATCGGCATATTTGTACATAAGACTGGAGAGTCTAGCCTGCAGGTCATTGAACTCGAATTTTTTTGGTCTCTATTAATGACTCATGAAATGTGCAACCAAATTATGTACGGCAATGCTTTGGGAGTAGTTCATGTTTTGCAAGTCAATAACACCGTATTTTTCGTTGCTTATGGTGGTTTAGTAAATTCGCAGGCTGTAGCAACCATGAAAATCAAGATTGAAAATTTTTTCGTGGAAGATGCAGTATTTCAGCTGTTTAAATATTTGTCGTATCCAGTGAAACCAGGTATTGATTTTCTGGGGAAGATACAGTGCTGTGTATAAATGAAAAATAAATGTTTGCATTTTGGGGTTTTTTTTTCTGAGTCTCTTGTTCCGTTAGTAAATAAGCCATCGTACTGCAGGAAATTGCAGATTATTAAGTTAGGAGAGCAGTTGGAGGCAGAAATATAAAACATTACAGCTGAGTTTGATGGTGTGGTTAAACGAATTTGGATTATTACAACAAAACCCCTATAGTGTTGAAATTGAGAGATCATTAGTCCAGTTTTTTCGGTCCCGTTCAGAGTACCTCCGCCTAAGGTACCTATCTTTAAACAAATTTCGGAAGAATTAAAGCAAGAAAGTGTTATTGATGACTCATGCAGTGGGTACGCGAGTTCGTCATTTCTCATTCCAAAAAACAGCCAGAGAAATACCGTCTGAATAACGACTATAGGTTAGTAAATGAAAAAAATTTATATTGTGCCATACCAAATTCCGGTGTTAGATACGGTGTATCACTATTTGTGTAAGCCCAATTATTTTACCATTATGGACCTTACTTCTGCATTTTGGCAATGTGAGCTATACCAAAATTCTACAGCACCTTAGGCATTTGATACCCCGAGGGGTCTTTATAAGTGGACCCGTTTGCCTGCAGGGGTCAACCACGACCCTCAAGCAATGTCGCGGGTTTTGTATCAAATTTTAGAAAAACATATTCAAGACTTTGTTTTCAAGTTGGATCACAGTATATTAGACACGCCCGAGTGAATCATGAACCAATAACAGACATACAAGGGAGTAGGCACCTAATCCAGTGCCACCGAGTCTGACGTATTATAGACTACACGCTCGGGCAGCATCTAATGAACCAAAAGCCGAGGCTCGAAAATTCAGCGTAGTCCAGCATACCTGTCGTTTGAAACGCAATGTTTTGCTGTTCACAGTAATTACGGAGATGGAACGGAGCTCTGTACATGACTTCGTGCCAAAAGTAAAGAGACAGCAGTATGTTGAATTGTTAGTCGGTGGAGCTACCATACGATTACGTCTTGGAGGTGTCCAGACCTGTATCACTTGTGATCTGACATCGCGTGTGTATTTGCTACTTACGGTATTGCATTGCAGCCCTTCGCGGACTTCTCGTACCCTGTCACAGAACGGGAGCACCCGCAGGAAACCCCACCACTCCTTGACAGTGACCTTCAACTCCACTTCCTTCCATTCCACTCATTTAGCCAACATAATTATGCTTTGAAAATACTGTATTTCAGTACATACGTGGAATTTTTTTTACGTAAAAGGAGGTCCGAAATAAATTGGTAACGGAAAATCTCAGGAAGGTTCTGTTCATCTTCCAACATCGCCGTTACAGGAGACAAACATTTCCGAATAACATAAGGCCCAGGATATTTTGGGGCCAACATCGAACTAAAACTTGTCGCCTTTACACTAAGAAAATGTGCTTCCAAAAATCACATTATCACCAGTCTTAAACGTTACATTACCTAGCTTCATATTAAGTGTACTCGCTACTTTTGTTGGTAAGACTGCAAATTTTTAGCTGCCTCATCCCATATACCATCCAGATGTTGCGGATCAACAGATACCCTACACAACTCGTGTAACCCCCAAGCATGAATCAACGGGTAAAACACTGTTCTCCCCAAAAACTATTCAGATGGAACATACTTAGTTTCATCATTTGCCACATTATCAAAAGCAAATGCCAGTTGATATAGCGCATCGTCTCACTCACGATGTGTTCCACTTTGAAACGCACGCAACGCAGCTTTCAATTTCCTATTGTAGCGTTCCGCTAATTTTGTTTTCGGATAATAAGGAGATGTATGCACTAACTTTAAGTCCCACTAAAACATTAAATTTGTCATTTCGTCACAAGTAAATTATGTCGCATTATCCGTTACTATATACACTGAGGTGACAAAAGTCATTGGACAGCCATATGCAAATATACAGATGGCAGTAGTATCGCGTACAAAATGTATAGATGGGCAGTGCATTGGTTGGGCTTTCATTTGTATTCAAGTGATTCGTGTGAAAAGGTTTCTGACGTGATTATGGCCGCACGACGGGAATTAACAGACTTTGAACGCGGAATGGTAGTTGGAGCTAGATGTATGGAACATTCCATTTCGGAAATGGTCAGGGGATTCAACATTCCGAGATCCACAGTGTCAAGAGTGTGCCGAGAATACCTAATTTCAGGCATAACCTCCCACCATGGACAACGTAGTGGCCGACCGCCTGCACTTAATGACCGAGACCAACGACGTTTGCGCAGAATGGTCAGTGTTAACAGACAAGCAACACTGCGTGAAATAACAGCAGGAATCAATGTGGGACGTACGATGGACGTGTCCGTTAAGACAGTGCGGCGAACTTTGGCTGTACTGGGCTATGCCAGCAGAAGACCGACTCGAGTGCCTTTACTAACAGCACGACATCGCCTGCAACGCCTCTGCTGGGCTCATGAACATATCGGTTGGAGCCTAGACGACTGGAAAACCGTGTCTTGGTCAGATGAGTCCCGATTTCAGTTGGTAAGAGGTGATGGTAGTGTTCGAGTGTGGCGCATACCCCACGAATCCATGGACCCAAGTTGTCAACAAGGAATTGTGGAAGCTAAGGGTGGCTCCATAATCGTATGGGCTATTTTTACATGGAATGGACTGAGTTTTCTGGTCCAACTGAACCAATCATTGACTAGAAAGGTTTATTTTCAGCTACTTGGAGACCACTTGCAGCCATCCATGGACTTCATGTACCCTAACAACGAAGGAATTTTTATGGATGACAATGCGCCATGTCTCCGAGCCACAAATGTTCGCGATTGGTTTGAAGAACGTTCTGGGCAATTCCAGCGAATGATTTGGCCACCGAGATCGCCCGACATGAATCCCATCGAATATTTATGAGATATAATACAAAAGTCCGTTCGTGCACATACTCCTGCACCGGCAATGCTTTCGCAATTATGGACTTCTATAGAGGCAGCATGTCTCAATATTTCTACCGGGGACTTCGAACGACTTGTTGAGTCCATGCCACATCGAGTTGCTGCACTTCGCTGGGCAAAAGGAGGTCCGACACGATTTAGGAGGTATCCCATGACTTTTGTCGCATCGGTGTAATATCCTTGTAACAAGGTGGAGTGACAGCATGAAGTAGCAAGAGAGGGCTCTGAAATATAAAATACCTTAAACAAAACGGTTTTGTCTTGACATCGAATTAAAATGTGAACTGGGAAATTCTTGAAACAAGATGGCCGTTGTTGACTTTGAATGAGAGAGTGAACTGGAAAATTCTAGAAATGAGATGGTAGTATGGAATGACAGAGCATGAAGTATCAAGGTGAAATGACAGAGCATGAAGTGTCATGACAGGGAAATGAACTAGAACATTCTAGGGTGGAATGACAGACCATGATAGGTAGAATTAGATAGCATGAAAGGTAGAATGACAGAGAATGAAGTATCATGACAGGGACATGAACTAGAACATTCTAAGTTGGAATAACAGAGCATGATAGGCATAATGACAGTTCATAAAAGGTGGAATTACAGAGCATGAAATATCATGACAGGGCGAAGAACTAGAACCTTCCAGGGTGAAATTACAGAGCATGATAGGCAGAATGACAAATCATGAAAGGGCAATGAACTGGTATATTCTAGGGTGGAATAATAGAGCATGATATGCAGAATGACAGGGCATGAAAAATGGAATGTCAGAGCATGAAGTATCATGACAGGGGAATGAACGAGAACATTCTTTTTAAACTGAGTGACTCATAAAATTTCGGGTAAGGAAAATTTTTTCTGAAAATTTTGCAGATTTGGAAGGAAATTGGGGAAATTATTTTGAGAGAAATTCTAGGGATTGTTTATGTTTTTCAGGGAAACGGAAACTTTTGAGGACAAAGGTCTAGGTTAAAGGTCAAAGTTCACCTATGGTCCTCTGCGAGATGCCATTACTGGTCCACTGCCAGATGCTGTATGGCTCCGAGCTCCAAAGCCTGCAGTCTCTGCCAGAACCCCCATTTTCTACCTACTGGCTTTACACTGAGGTGACAAAAGTCATGGGATACCTCCTAATATCGTGTTGGACCTCCTTTTGCCCGGCGAAGTGCCACAACTCGACGTGGCATGGACTCAACAAGTCGTTGGAAGTCCCCGGCACAAAAATCGAGCCATGCTGCCTCTATAGACGTCCATAATTGCGAAAGTGTTGCCTGTGCCGGATTCTGTGCACGAACTGACCTCTCAACGATGTCCCATAAATGTTCAATGGGATTCATGTCAGGCGATTTTGGTGACCAAATCATTCTCTGGAATTGTCCAGAATGTTCTTCAAACCAATCGCGAACCGTTGTGGCCAGGTGACATGGTGCATTGTCATCCATAAAAAGGTCATCGTTGTTTGGGTACATGAAGTCCATGAATGGCTGCAAGTGGTCTCCAAGTGGCTGAACATAACCCTTTACAGTCAATGATTTGTTCAGTTGGACCAGAGGACCCAGTCCATTCCATGTAAAAACAGTCCACACCATTATGGAGCCACCACCAGCTTGCACAGTTCCTTGTTGACAACTTGGGTCCATGGATTCGTGGGGTATGCGCCACACTCGAACACTACCATCACCTCTTACCAACTGAAATCGGGACTCATCTGACCAAGACACGGTTTTCCAGTCGTCTAGGCTCCAACCGATATGTTCATGAGCCCAGCAGAGGCGTTGCAGGCGATGTCGTGCTGTTAGTAAAGGCACTCGAGTCGGTCTTCTGCTGGCATAGCCCAGTACAGCCAAAGTTCGCCGCACTGTCTTAACGGNCAAGTAAAGCCACATTTCGCCACACTGTCCTAACGGACACGTCCATCGTACGTCCCACATTGATTCCTGCGGTTATTTCACGCAGTGTTGCTTGTCTGTTGACACTGGCCATTCTGCGCAAACGTCGTTGGTCTCGGTCATTAAGTGCAGGCGGTCGGCCACTACGTTGTCCATGGTGGGAGGTTATGCCTGAAATTAGGTATTCTCGGCACACTCTTGACACTGTGGATCACGGGATGTTGAATTCCCTAACCATTTCCGAAATGGAATGTCCCATACATCTAGCTCCAACTACCATTCCGCGTTCAAAGTCTGTTAATTCCCGTCGTGCGGCCATAATCAGGTCAGAAACCTTTTCACATGAATCACTTGACTACAAATTAAAGCCCAACCAATGCACTGCCCTTCTATACATGCTGTACTTGATACAACTGCCATCTGTATATTTGCATATTGCTATACCATGAGTTTTGTCACCGCAGTGTACATTGGTGACCCAAACACTTGAAATAACCGTTGTCCTAGAAACCTTGTATATTTCTCCGGACTTCATTTTCACACAAAGGGGTGGAAGGGGGAGAAACAGGCTGATACCTTGTTGTGTACAGCACTTGCCATAAATTATTAGCCTGTAGTCAATTTCCAAAGCGTCCCTTGGCCACAAATATGACCATTTCCGATAATGGTTCTGCTGGTTCCTTCGTATCCTGTCCTATGGAATGGCAAATGTCTTACAGGTCCAAAACGCTGTAAAGTCCATTCAAACTCAGGTTTAAAATCCATTCAATTTCCAAAGTAGCCCTTTTCCACAAACATTTAATGCTTGGTATCAGAATGCTCTACTTTCTACAGATAATGTTCGTGACCAACAACAACATCCTTACCAAAGTTCTACAGCCACGTTAAGAAAGGCACCCCATGCACACTTCTCGCTGTTTTGCAACATTCAATGAACACGAACAAGGAACCATTTGGAAATGGACCACTCAAATATCCTTCAAGTGCAACATTCCCCTCGTTCGTATGCAAGGTGGCTGACCGGGTTAAAAGAGACGGATGCGAAAACTGTGGCACGGAACAATGGTTTATGATCAAGAGACAGCGACTCAAATGCACAGAGCATGTCACTGAACTCGTGAATTTCCCCGGTTGGTAATTATCATCACCTTTGTTGTCATACTTGTTTGGTCTGACTTACCAGTCATGAACAACAGTGTTTAACAGAATGACACGATTGCTGGCCTTCCCCGCCCGTCCTCCGCCGTCACTCGCCTCCGAGTTCATCTGAGTGCCACGGGATCACGTTTGTCCACTCCCACTATACAAGTTTCGTCACGTGTAAAAAAAACCCTCTCGGTGAGCATGAAGTAGGAGAGACGCCTCCCGGGTAGGACAAGAACTTCTTCGTATTTATGCAAA
>NQII01002491.1:141846-160270 GCA_002778355.1 Clitarchus hookeri | reverse complement strand
AACTATCTCAAAAAAATAATGTGATTTATCTTTACGGAAACATTTGTCTCGGCGTCGGGAACATTGAAGCCGCGGCCGAATTGTCACATCTAGCTGTTGTAAATACATCAGACCTCGTTAGCAGACAAATCATAATTTAATGCGCGCATAGCTTCGCCAGGCACGTGCGGGGAACGTCGTGTTTCCGCACGATTGTGCGAAACATCACGAGTCAGTTAACTCCGCGCATAACAATCGCTGTCCGCTTGAATAAATAACTCCGCCTGCGACTGGAAAGGCTGACTCGCTTTGGTCGCTAGATGGTGGCTGGACACGTTCTCGGAGAACGGCGTAGGCGAACGTGAAAAGCGTTTATTTAATAACTCTTTCAGCCCATGTGTCCTGTACAGTGTTGAGATGTTGCAGAGGAAGAAAATGTATGGCTAGAACTGTACACAGCTAGGAACACGGGTCAATGCAGTCAGTTTCTTCCCTGAGGGTAATGTGATCTGTGGACATTTCTACAGCTATGGTTAGAGAGTGGTTTTCCCAATGTATCTCAGTCACCGAGCACATATTTCATTGGTCTCGTGAGTGAAGAAAGTGTTGAACCCAGAAAAAGTACAGCACGATCATAATATATATTACTTAGCTGGAACAATCTAAACCACACGTAAATGCGGTACTGAAGGGGTTAATATGTCTTTGCATATTTTGCAGACACAGTGGTGACAGCAGTAAAATAGTTGGGGAATGAACATTTTTCTTATCTTAGCTAAATTTTTCAAATCTCCCTTTTGCAAACATACAGGTTTGTATACTTACAAGAGTAGCAGTAAACTGCTAACTGGATCATTGAAGTCGAAGCCGGTTTCCAATGATGAATTAGTGAAACGGAGAGATTTGGGCTGCTCTTAGCATCGAGGACTTTAGAGCCGATGAGGGTGAAGCCAGGTGAGTAGGGAGCAGCGTCGGAATGAAGGGGGGGGGAGATCCCCGAGAAAACTCACCAACAAGCGGCATCGTCCGTCACGATTTCCACTTGTGCAAATCCGGAGTGACCCGGCCGGGGATTTAACCCAGTTCGCCTGACCCCTTTCTGTATAATACTGTACAATGTTCATTACTGGCCGGCTTTCTGACTCTGTAGTACTGATTTGAAAGCGTTCTGATCAGTTGGTCTTCCCTACGCAGAGTCTGTGGCTGAGCGGTTAGCATGCTCGCCTCCCACAAAGGGGAGCCGGGTCACTCCCGTAGTATCGCATGTGAGAATCGTGCCGCACAATGCAGCTGGTCAGTGGGTTTTCTCAGGGATCTCCCTTTTCCCCCCACCCGTTCGTTCCGGCGCGGCTCCATTCTCAACTCTATCACCCTCATCGGCTCTAAATACCTCGCTGTTAAAGGCCGCCCAAATCACTTCACTCACTCATTCCTACGCAGAATGGTTTACAATCCATTCAGCCCATTTGAGTAATTTACACTTTGAATGCTGCTGACATAGCGTTACGTTGAAGGTAAACTGATGAAAACCTCAGGTGTCTTCAAAGAATGAGAATGGCGAATGTTACAGCAAAATTATTAACNCTCCCGGAGTATCGCATGTGGGAATCGTGCCGCACAATGCAGCTGGTCGGTGGGTTTTCTCAGGGATCTTCCGTTTCCCCCCTGCCGTTCGTTCCGGCGCGGCTCCATTCTCAACTCGATAACCCTCATCGGCTCTAAAGACCTCGCTGTTAAAGGCCACCCAAATCACTTCACTCACTCATTCCTACGCAGAATGGTTTACAATCCATTCAGCCCATTTGAGTAATTTACACTTTGAATGCTGCTGACATAGCGTTACGTTGAAGGTAAACTGATGAAAACCTCAGGTGTCTTCAAAGAATGAGAATGGCGAATGTTACAGCAAAATTATTAACAACTAAGTCAAATTCCGGCGACTTATTATTACGTCTGCAGCACTCAAAATATTAAGTACTCTTTGATGAGACTATGGAATATAGGCTCCAGAAGGAAAGGAGTTTTCCACCGCCTGAGGGACTTAGTTTATTCTGCGCTACTTTCTACTGTGTGCAGAGCAGGTNAAGAAGGAAAGGAGTTTTCCACCGCCTGAGGGACTTAGTTTATTCTGCGCTACTTTCTACTGTGTGCAGAGCAGGTTACAAAGTTCACTTCTTGTGCAACGTCGTATACATACACTGCAATTTATTTATTTTGTTTTTATTTGCATAAGGATGTTTTGTAAACTAGTTTCCAAAGATTTTTTGTAACACTACAAAAAACAATAGTTAATTTTACAAAACCTTAGTGAAGAATGTGCAAAAGTAATGTTAAATTTTACTAAGCAAGTGTTGCAGACTTCAAGTTTATTATAAATATGTAGCTAAATAAACAATTTTTTATGGTTTCTATAATAATGTATTGTAAACATACAACATATTTTTNATTATAAATATGTAGCTAAATAAACAATTTTTTATGGTTTCTATAATAATGTATTGTAAACATACAACATATTTTTTAGCTGTGGAGTTACGATTAATTCTTCGGCAACTAGTTTACAAAGAACAGTTTGTAACAAGTGCATACNATATTTTTTAGCTGTGGAGTTACGATTAATTCTTCGGCAACTAGTTTACAAAGAACAGTTTGTAACAAGTGCATACGTTTTTACTGTGTACGACATTGTAACTGAAAACGTAAGCACAAACATTTTCATGGACATTTCCCATTTACATTCATTCTATGTGTTCCAAATAGCCAGTTGTGAAATGANGTAAGCACAAACATTTTCATGGACATTTCCCATTTACATTCATTCTATGTGTTCCAAATAGCCAGTTGTGAAATGAAATTCATGAGTAATTTAAGCACCAAAAAATCCCTTATTTTGCAACACCTTGAACGATAAATTAGTGTGGACTTTAAGCGTCACACTGAAAAGTCCCTGATTCTTTATAGATGGCGGCACCTTTTTTTACCCGAAAATATTCCAGTACAAGTTGTGTTCCAGCACACTTTCGTTCGGAACCACTTTCGCGATTGAATCATTTTAATTGTTACGTGTCTTATCTGTCTTCCCACAAATCACGGACAGTCAGCGGCGGATAATCTTAATTCTGATTGGCTCACTCGTGTAACAGACTGTCTTCACACAAAGACAAGCAACCAATAGTCAAATGAAGACTGCAGGAGTGTACATAGGATGTCCCTTTCTTATTGGCGGAGTATTTTTGTGAGAAGATCTTCTCCTACTTGTCTAGCCAATAACAATTAGGTAAATAAAATACTGTGCGTCTGTGATTCACGTTACACGAAAAACAATCAAACCACGAAAGTGGATCTGAGCTAAAGTGTTATGAAATNCTGTGCGTCTGTGATTCACGTTACACGAAAAACAATCAAACCACGAAAGTGGATCTGAGCTAAAGTGTTATGAAATACAACTGGTCGTGTAATGTTTCCGCGAAATTTTGGTGTCCCTATAAATAAAACAGCAAAGCCGTATGGAAAATATAGCACCAGATCGTAAAAGAATCGTATAGTGTTGNGGGTGTCCCTATAAATAAAACAGCAAAGCCGTATGGAAAATATAGCACCAGATCGTAAAAGAATCGTATAGTGTTGCGGCACGAAATTTATTTCCACGACAAAACCATTGCATGTGACTACGAATTGTTACGGAGCGCTGACAATCGCGAGTGGCTTCTTTGACTAAGTCACTGAACTTGCGTCAATAATGCATTTGCGTCTCTTCTGCTGCCACACGTCTGCTCTCACGTCAGCTCGAACACTGAACCACGACATAAGAAGGCGCAAATCGCCTACAATCCTGTCGAAGAATCTAACAAACTTCTCACTAACCCAACAGATAACGATGAAACTAACGGCATTTCCAGCGTGCAGAGAGTCACTGAAATAAAATACTCTGTGCCGACCACAGAGTGTTTCGTTGGTATTCACGCTGCCAGACATGTTCGTGGTGCACGCAGATTTTTGTACCAACCACAAACTACATTTTTAGTGTACACAAAAGTNAATAAAAACTATCTCAAAAAAATAATGTGATTTATCTTTACGGAAACATTTGTCTCGGCGTTGGGAACATTGAAGCTGCGGCCGAATTGTCACATCTAGCTGTTGTAAATACATCAGCCCTCGTTAGCAGACAAATCAAAATTTAATGTGCGCATAGCTTCGCCAGGCACGTGCGGGGAACGTCGTGTTTCCGCACGATTGTGCGAAACATCACGAGCCAGTTAACTCCGCGCATAACAATCGCTGTCCGGTCGAATAAATAACTCCGCCTGTGACTGGGAAGGCTGACTAGCTTTGGTCGCTAGGTGGTGGCTGGACACGTTCTTGGAGAACGGCGTAGGCGAACATGAAAAGCGTTTATTTAATAACTCTTTCAGCCCATGTGTCCATTACAGTGGAGATGTTGCAGAGGAAGAAAATGTATGGCTAGAACTGTACACAGCTAGGAACATGGGTCAATGCAGTCAGTTCCTTTCCTGAGGGTAATGTGATATGTGGAAGTTTCTACAGCTATGGTTTGCGAGTGTTGTTCCCAATGTCTCTCAAGCACCGAGCACATATTTCATTGGTTGCTTAAGTGAAGAAAGTGTTCAGCCCAGAATAAGTACAGCACGAACTAATATATATTATTTGACTGCAACAATCTAAACCACATGTAAATGCCGTATTGAAGGGTTAATATGTCTTTGCATATTTTGCAGACACAGTGGTGACAGCAGTAAAATAGTTGGGGAATGAATTTTTTTTCCTATCTTACTTAGCTAAATTAAAAAAAAAAATCCCTTTTGCAAACATAGATGTTTGTATATTTAAAAGAGCAGGGATTGTATCGCAATAGAAAAACCTCTTGCATTAAGCATAATTGCAGTAAACTGCTGACAGGATCATTGAAGTCGAAGCCGGTTTCCAATGATGAATTAGTGAAACGGAGAGATTTGGGCTGCTCTTAGCATCGAGGACTTTAGAGCCGATGAGGGTGAAGCCAGGTGAGTAGGGAGCAGCGTCGGAATGAAGGGCAGGGGGAGATCCCCGAGAAAACTCACCGACAAGCGGCATCGTCTGGCACGATTTCCACTTGTGCAAATCCGGAGTGACCCAACCGGGGATTGAACCCGGTTCGCCTGACCCCTTTCTGTATAGTACTGTGCAGTGTTCATTACTGGCCGGCTTTCTGACTCTGTAGTACTGATTTGAAAGCGTTCTGATCAGTTGGTCTTCCCTACGCAGAGTCTGTGGCTGAGCGGTTAGCATGCTCGCCTCCCACAAAGGGGAGCCGGGTCACTCCCGTAGTATCGCATGTGAGAATCGTGCCGCACAATGCAGCTGGTCAGTGGGTTTTCTCAGGGATCTCCCTTTTCCCCCCACCCGTTCGTTCCGGCGCGGCTCCATTCTCAACTCTATCACCCTCATCGGCTCTAAATACCTCGCTGTTAAAGGCCGCCCAAATCACTTCACTCACTCATTCCTACGCAGAATGGTTTACAATCCATTCAGCCCATTTGAGTAATTTACACTTTGAATGCTGCTGACATAGCGTTACGTTGAAGGTAAACTGATGAAAACCTCAGGTGTCTTCAAAGAATGAGAATGGCGAATGTTACGGCAAACTTATTAACAACTAAGTCAAATTCCGGCGACTTATCATTACGTCTGCAGCACTCAAAATATTAAGTACTCTTTGATGAGACTATGGAATATAGGCTCCAGAAGGAAAGGAGTTTTCCACCGCCTGAGGGACTTAGTTTATTCTGCGCTACTTTCTACTGTGTGCAGAGCAGGTTACAAAGTTCACTTCTTGTGCAACGTCGTATACATACACTGCAATTTATTTATTTTGTTTTTATTTGCATAAGGATGTTTTGTAAACTAGTTTCCAAAGATTTTTTGTAACACTACAAAAAACAATAGTTAATTTTACAAAACCTTAGTGAAGAATGTGCAAAAGTAATGTTAAATTTTACTAAGCAAGTGTTGCAGACTTCAAGTTTATTATAAATATGTAGCTAAATAAACAATTTTTTATGGTTTCTATAATAATGTATTGTAAACATACAACATATTTTTAGCTGTGGAGTTACGATTAATTCTTCGGCAACTAGTTTACAAAGAACAGTTTGTAACAAGTGCATACATTTTTACTGTGTACGACATTGTAACTGAAAACGTAAGCACAAACATTTTCATGGACATTTCCCATTTACATTCATTCTATGTGTTCCAAATAGCCAGTTGTGAAATGAAATTCATGAGTAATTTAAGCACCAAAAAATCCCTTATTTTGCAACACCTTGAACGATAAATTAGTGTGGACTTTAAGCGTCACACTGAAAAGTCCCTGATTCTTTATAGATGGCGGCACCTTTTTTTACCCGAAAATATTCCAGTACAAGTTGTGTTCCAGCACACTTTCGTTCGGAACCACTTTCGCGATTGAATCATTTTAATTGTTACGTGTCTTATCTGTCTTCCCACAAATCACGGACAGTCAGCGGCGGATAATCTTAATTCTGATTGGCTCACTCGTGTAACAGACTGTCTTCACACAAAGACAAGCAACCAATAGTCAAATGAAGACTGCAGGAGTGTACATAGGATGTCCCTTTCTTATTGGCGGAGTATTTTTGTGAGAAGATCTTCTCCTACTTGTCTAGCCAATAACAATTAGGTAAATAAAATACTGTGCGTCTGTGATTCACGTTACACGAAAAACAATCAAACCACGAAAGTGGATCTGAGCTAAAGTGTTATGAAATTCAACTGGTCGTGTAATGTTTCCGCGAAATTTGGGTGTCCCTATAAATAAAACAGCAAAGCCGTATGGAAAATATAGCACCAGATCGTAAAAGAATCGTATAGTGTTGCGGCACGAAATTTATTTCCACGACAAAACCATTGCATGTGACTACGAATTGTTACGGAGCGCTGACAATCGCGAGTGGCTTCTTTGACTAAGTCACTGAACTTGCGTCAATAATGCATTTGCGTCTCTTCTGCTGCCACACGTCTGCTCTCACGTCAGCTCGAACACTGAACCACGACATAAGAAGGCGCAAATCGCCTACAATCCTGTCGAAGAATCTAACAAACTTCTCACTAACCCAACAGATAACGATGAAACTAACGGCATTTCCAGCGTGCAGAGAGTCACTGAAATAAAATACTCTGTGCCGACCACAGAGTGTTTCGTTGGTATTCACGCTGCCAGACATGTTCGTGGTGCACGCAGATTTTTGTACCAACCACAAACTACATTTTTAGTGTACACAAAAGTTCGGTGATGATAAATAAAATTTTTTACATTCGCCATAAATAGGGACTGAAAAATTTCGCGAATTTATTTTAGAACAAGCTATACCTCAAACACATCTACATTTATGTTACGTTTGCAATTAGACCCCAGTTTAATAGACAAGCCCAGGTGAACTCTGCGCCAATAACAGAGCTGCAAGGAAACAANACGCTGCCAGACATGTTCGTGGTGCACGCAGATTTTTGTACCAACCACAAACTACATTTTTAGTGTACACAAAAGTCCAGTGATGATAAATAAAATTTTTTACATTCGCCATAAATAGGGACTGAAAAATTTCGCGAATTTATTTTAGAACAAGCTATACCTCAAACACATCTACATTTATGTTACGTTTGCAATTAGACCCCAGTTTAATAGACAAGCCCAGGTGAACTCTGCGCCAATAACAGAGCTGCAAGGAAACAAGCACCGAATCCCGTGCCACCTGGTCCGAGGTGAAACTGGCTACACACTGGGGGCAGTAGCCAATGAACACAAAGCTGAGGGTCGAAAATACATAGCCTACAGGTAATTGAAAACGCACGATTTTCCGGTCCCCAAGCATACAAAATAATTTGGCAGGGGAGTTAGATGAAGTAAGGGTAAGTTAGGTTAGGTTACTTTAGTTTAAGTGAAGTTAGGTTAGGATGAGTTAGGTGAAGTTAGGTTAGGTTGAGGTAGGTAAAATTAGGTTAGGTTACGTAAGGTTAGGTTATGTTAGGTTATGCCAGGTTAGGTTACGTTAGGTTATGCCAGGTTAGGTTAGGTTAGGTTATGCCAGGTTAGGTTAGGTTATGCCAGGTTAGGTTAGGTTATGCCAGGTTAGGTTAGGTTATGCCAGGTTAGGTTATGTTAGGTTATGCCAGGTTAGGTTATGTTAGGTTAGGTTGAGTTAGGTGAACTTATGTTAAGTTAGGTAAGGTGAAGTTAGGTTATGTTAGGTTGATACTGATAAAAAAATTTATAAGTCCTATATGCAGTGGTTAAGTCGTACACCAACAGAAAAAATTTACAGGTCCTACACAGCATGAAAAATTTTCTAACTCCTACAAAGATGGCAAAGTGGAGCGAAAGCGACCAAGGTTGAAGGCAAGAGCACGAGAAAATAGGGATTGAATGATAGAGCATCAGAAAGTGTAATACAAGATGGTAGACATCAGGGTGGAATGATAGAGCACGAGAAAATGAAATCCAATATGGTGGTTAGAAGGGAGTGGATCACAAGCGACAGAATGAAGAGAGTCTCGTCGCCAAATAAGTATGGAAATGGATGACATGGGAGATCTCTGGAGGTAGATGCTAAAAAAAAGAAGTAAATAAGTAGCACAATCTCTAGTGTCCGATACTAGAAACATATATCTTAAGTCGTAATGTAGTGGTCAGTGGGCATATACCTTTNAGCACAATCTCTAGTGTCCGATACTAGAAACATATATCTTAAGTCGTAATGTAGTGGTCAGTGGGCATATACCTTTGATTGGTATGGGTGGAGGGATAAGTTCTGTTATGTGGGTTCAATGATTAATTTGGGAGAGGAGCGTGGGGGTGGAGGGGTGAGTGTGAGGTAAACGTTATATGTTTCTAAAATTTTTGGAATTTTTAAATTTTTTTGCGATTTTATAATGATTGGAAGAGATGGGGAAGGGGATGGTGTTATGTAAGGGTGGTGAGATGAGTGTAAGATTAGCATAATTATTTTTTTGAATTTTTTTTAATTTTTGCGATTTTTTATAATAATTGTTAGGGGGAGAGGGTGAGATGAGGGTGAAGATGGATGTGAGAAGGAGGAGGGGTGACTGTAGCGGGGTGTGGACGTGGTAGGTGCAGGGTGGTGATCCGGGGAGGGGTTTAGGTATGCTGATCCTCCCCGGTCCGCTTAAACTGGCTCGCAGGCTCGAATCATCCTCTCCTGCTCTGAGGATTAAGTGACTCATTCCGCTAAGAGCCTCCAATCCTCTTGCTAGACTAAGGATTATTCGGCTCTTGCTTACAGGAGCTTCAAATAAGCTCTCCTCCTTTTTCCATTTTTTGGAGAATTTTTGGTTAAAAAANTTCGGCTCTTGCTTACAGGAGCTTCAAATAAGCTCTCCTCCTTTTTCCATTTTTTGGAGAATTTTTGGTTAAAAAAAGTGACTCATGGAAAAAAATTATTAATTTCGGATGTGATTTTTGGAGTGAAACAGGCAATATTGTCGATANTTCGGCTCTTGCTTACAGGAGCTTCAAATAAGCTCTCCTCCTTTTTCCATTTTTTGGAGAATTTTTGGTTAAAAAAGTGACTCATGGAAAAAAATTATTAATTTCGGATGTGATTTTTGGAGTGAAACAGGCAATATTGTCGATANTAAAAAAGTGACTCATGGAAAAAAATTATTAATTTCGGATGTGATTTTTGGAGTGAAACAGGCAATATTGTCGATAACATGGCCGTCCCAGCCGGCCGCGCCTGTGACGTCAATCAAGATGGCGGTCGAATCCTGAATCCTGTCGCCGAATCCTGTGCCAAAAGCCCCATATTTACACTACTCGTGTGGAGAAATCTGAGCCAGAAATAAACTTGCGCCACCAGACAAGTCAAAAGTAAAACTTGTCACACTTTGCGACAGTNTGGAGAAATCTGAGCCAGAAATAAACTTGCGCCACCAGACAAGTCAAAAGTAAAACTTGTCACACTTTGCGACAGTAACAAGGGAGTTAATTACAGTTGCTAGAGAATAGGGGACTGCGAAATGTA
This sequence comes from Clitarchus hookeri, assembly GCA_002778355.1. Classification (NCBI taxonomy): domain Eukaryota; kingdom Metazoa; phylum Arthropoda; class Insecta; order Phasmatodea; family Phasmatidae; genus Clitarchus; species Clitarchus hookeri. The sequence goes on along the minus strand of NQII01002491.1, from coordinate 150,227 downwards.
ATCAACTCATTAGACCGGAAAATGTTTCTTGCACCTTTCAGAAGAAACTATCGCAATATTCGTTCATTATCAGAAATAAGCGGAGTGGAGTGAAGAGATTTGTGTCGGAACAACCGTTCGCCAATCAGCTGCTGGCCTTCTGGCATCTCAGTCAATAACGAACCTTCCGCAGCACGCGGTAGCCAATCAGACGACATATCTTACTCCAGAGCCTNTCTGGCATCTCAGTCAATAACGAACCTTCCGCAGCACGCGGTAGCCAATCAGACGACATATCTTACTCCAGAGCCTCGCGCAGCCAATCAGATAATGGTTACGCCCACGTGTCAAAGGAACCCCCCGCCCCCCTGCTATTTCGTCTCTGTATACTTATCTGCTCTGTACTTGCATCAGAGGACAGCTACGTTATTGGACCGCGGTTGTGTAGTGGGTAGACTACTCGCTTCCCGCCAAGGCGAACCGGGTTCGATTCCCACCGGGGTCGCTCCCGGATTTTCACGTGTTGGTATCGTGCTGGACGATGCCACTGGTCGACGGGTTTTCTCGGGGATCTGCCATTTCCCTGACCTTTCATTCCAGCGCTGCTCCGTTCTCACCTCTCTTCCCCCCTACCCCCACCCCCCTCCATCGGCTCTCAAGTCCGCGATGTTAAGAGACAACCAAATCTCCCCGCTACGTTAGTTCGCTCAGTGTGCTGGGCTATATCACAAAGTAGATGAGTAGGGCCAGTGACTTTTGGCGTAAAAATCGGAGCACACAGTAGACTTCAATACTATATACACACCTCAGCTGTTGTTATACCTCCATTGGCTGCTGGCGCCGTGTCCGTCTTTGACCAAGCCACTCAGGACTAAGTAACTCCGACACTGAACTCTCGTGATTCGTTCGCAAACGGTTAACACGGCCCAGAACATATTTTAGCCAATTATAGAAACTGGACGACCCTACAGTGCTTTGGACTGTATCTTGTCTCGAAATCTTTTCGCGAAATATCACTGCCCCTATAGATGAACATAAAGAGGTGGAATAGCATGGTGGTTCCTTCGATGTGCGCGTACTCTTACTCTGATTGTCTGCGCGAGTAGTTGACAACGGGCTTCGTGTCTGATTGGCTACTGCTTGCTACGAAAGGTTTTCAATACAGTGGGCTGCCGGTTGAAGAACAGGTCACCAGGGTGGATTAATGGCGTCTCGGCAACTTGGAAACAAGTGACGCCATTTTGCCGGCGTGTGCTGCTGGAGATCGCGGAATAAGCTGCTGTTCCTCTGTTGTGTTCTTAACGCTTCTATGTCCACTGTAGCCAACCGTCTTCGTGTTTAAGTAGAAGGTTATATTTGACCGACAGTGTAATCTACGAAGCCCAGTGCGGAATGATTTTCCCTGAAAGTAACTGGCTAGTAAACCGTGACCTTGCTCTAAGTTACTACAGGTTCATATCACAATTTACTGAACACAACGCCTGCAGCCTATGAGTAGGGGGCAGTGATATTTCGCGAAAATATTTCGAGACACGATACAGTCCAAAGCACGGTAGGGTCGTCCAGCTTCTTTGACTGTCTAAAAAAATGTTCTGACCCGCGTTAACCGTTTGCGCACGAATCACGAAGGTTCAGTGTCGAGTTACTTAGTCCCGAGTGGCTTGGTCAAAGACGGACACACCAGCAGCCAATGGAGGCATAACAACAGCTGAGGTGTGTATATAGTATTGAAGTCTACTGTGTGCTCCGATTTTTACGCTAAAAGTCACTGGCCCTACTTATAAGTTGTGATAATAAAACGAGTTCTTAGCTATTTTATCCTAAGTGCAACACATATCAATATTTTTCTTATTTGCGAGGAGCCACGGTGGCTGAGCGGTTAGACTTCTCGCCTCCCACCAAGGCGAAACGGGTTTAATCCCCAGCTGGTTCGCTCCGGAATTTCGCAAGTGAGAATCGTGCCGGTCGATGCCGCNTTGCGAGGAGCCACGGTGGCTGAGCGGTTAGACTTCTCGCCTCCCACCAAGGCGAAACGGGTTTAATCCCCAGCTGGTTCGCTCCGGAATTTCGCAAGTGAGAATCGTGCCGGTCGATGCCGCTGGTGGGCGGGGTTTCCTCGGGGATCTCCAGTTTCACCCGCCCCTTCATTCCGGCGCTGCTCCATACTCATTCCCCTTCGCCCTCGTCGGTTCTCGAGACCTCGTTGTTAAGAGCCGCACAAATATATTCACTCCCTCTTATTTTCGAGACCAGTGTCCGTAAATTAATGTGAGAAGGAAAAGTCTAAGCGTCTTGTGCTTGTACTCAGAGCATTTCTCCTCTGATGAAGCGATCTTCCGGCCAACGAGCATTCGGATTTTCTCCAACTTTGCGAACTTCCATCAAGTTCCAGTCCACAGCCCCGGACGAGAGCTGCGATTTCTTCACAAAAGTTCCTTTGTCATCGCATCAGCCGCGGAGTACACGCCAGTCTTCTTAATCAACGTGGTTGAAACTTCCCAACTGCGAGCCTCTGTCAACAGTAAAACTGTGCGAGACTCTACGCATCAGCACTTCAACTCACTTCAGCTTCAATTAGATGAATTCAATACCCAAGTCCCAAGAAAGCCAGCGCTGTCCAGAGGCGACACTTTACATTTTCTGAGTAACAGTTAATCACGGCCAAAGTCTTTTCGCAAAACCAGTTATAAAGATTTTTTTCTTTAATTTTTGTTAACTCTTTTTATTTTCAGCGGTAGGATAACAGAAAAACAAAATCTGGGAAGCGGGGAGGGTTCAAGTTTGACGTGGGCTGTTTAGGCTCCACAGTTGTGCACCAAATTAGCTTGACGCTATGTACTGTTACACTGATGCTACTGCTGGGTCCCACAGTTGGTCGCCATTTAACTTGAGGTATACTGCAGTCTTATCTAGGCCCCACATTGAGGAAGCCAACCTAACTTGACGCTGTACCACCACTGTGGAAGACAGGGTGACTTATAGCGTCGTAGTTACGTCCTCCCGGCATAGACTATATGATGCCTGAAGGTTAAGGGGTTTTGCAATAATGTAGTCATTTACTGTTTCATTTGAAGGACGAATATATTGTCTCGAATATATTCACAAAAAAACATACATTAACACTTCCGAGGTGTGGTACTGTAATAATTTGGTTACTCGGATTTACTGCTGACGACTTCCTGGACGGTGATTGTATACTTAACTCTTGCTGGTATGATGTCAGCTGTGGAGGGTGAGCTCCGGCGATGGGCGGCCTTGGCAAGACCGCAGGTACTGCCGTCTCACTGGACTGCTGTTCTACTGACGTACTGGCGTGGCCGAGGGTCCGATGTGCCCCCCGGCCCCCTCGGCGCGGTTGACTTCTCTCTGCGCGGCGATATTCAACTGACTGCTCTCTCGAACTAACGTATCTGGGCAGTAATAATTGACAGCCCCACTTCTCTCGTAAAGGGGTTTTTATGCAGGCCAGCCTCCCTCCTTAAGTGGCGGCACGTGTATCTATTATTCGGAGAGGGGCTGAGGTGGAAGAAAGCAGAACAATGCCTTTCAAAACACGTGCCCTTGTTCCTGAAGGTTGGGGGGTGGCACTTTGCTCCTAGCTTGCTCTGTCAGCTATTCTCGGTGCGTTTCCACATTGTCCTGTGTTTAGCTAAGGGGGGAGGGGGGTGTTCTTGGCACCATTATCCAGCTCGTCAGCTATTTCTTCCACGGTGCGTGTTTTCTGAATTTAGGCGAACTGTGCATGATTATCTTGTGAAACCTCTGCGATCAACAGATCTCACGGACCTGCTAGAGGCGAAGGGGGGTTAAGGGGAGTGGGGGTGTCATGGCTATGCATCCGCGACACGTGCCCGGCTTGGCAGCACGTGTTGGTCTCTGCATGACCTTCCTCTGCGGGTACGACGGCTGCCACGTGTCTCTCTAAGCCCCTATACTGGTTTCACTGGTGGGGGGAGGGGGGGTTGTGGGCCAGCGCCGTTCTAACACTCCTAATGCGTCACACATCAAGTTTATGAGATTGAAAGTTTCGCTGGATCTGGAACATTGTTATCCCACTGGCTTTCGTGTTTATTTTTGAGTCAATTATTTTCGCTCACAACACCACCGTCTTCCCTCAGACGTGCGGAGGTTACCGCTTTGTAAAAGAGCTCACTGTTCTTCTCGCACAATTGTGCTGTCTTAACATGTTCCGTCACCATGTCCACATGCCCACGATGGTGGACATGTTGCGCATGAAATATATTTACGACCGGAGCTGTACATAGCAAGGCACCAGTGCCCATTTCTCTTAAGAGTCTTCTTTTTGGCTAATCTGATTTGTGGAATTATCAACATCTCTTTAGCATGAATGGTTAGTGCCAATATCATCGATCACGCTGCAAGTTGTTCACAGGTTTCAAGAAAAATGGGGGGCCGCGGTGGTGTAGTGGTTAGACTACTCGCCTCCCAGCTAGGTGACCCGCGCCCGATCCCTGGCAGGGCCACCCGAATTTTCGCGTGTGGGAAACATGGAGGACGTTGCTGCTAGCCAGCGGGTTATTCTCGGTGAGCACCCGTTTTCCCCGCTCTTGCATTCTACCGCTGCTTCATCTTTCTCTTGCCTCGCCTTCACCAGCACCAACAAGATCATCTCAGTTCAACAGGACTCGACTGCTAGTAAAGAAAGAGATCACCCACTGTACAAATGATAGTTGGTCAGTTATCTTTAAGGTTACTCTCTAGTTCTCATGTGGGTCTTATAAGTTTTTCGCGAAAATATTCCACGACTAGTTGTACTGGAACACACGATAGTTCTGAAACAATTTCGCGGTTGGCTGATTTCATCTCTCACGCGTCTGAGGTGTCTACAAGCCAACCACGGGAGTTTAGTGCCAGAGTAACTTAATTATGATAGGCCAATTCAAATACAGGATGCATCATTACCCAGAAATCCGGCCAATAGCCAAAGGATATCTTTGAAGAAATGTGGAATATTTTAGTGTAATTCTTTTTAAGTGCAGAAATGAATGTTGGTATTTTGTTTCCTATGCATAAATTCGGTTATTGGAAAATAAATATGGCCGTTTAAATGTGACAGAGTCAGCAAAAGTGACAAGTAGTCCTCTGTTCGGTATGTTTATTCTTTGTAAAACAGTGTTTCAAACTACAGAAACAATGCTATCACTTTTGTGAACAGATAACTACATTAAAACCTTGCAGTCGCCTCTTGAAATTCTGAGGAAACCGTATAGACGCGGAGCTTTTTATGCTATTCACAGAGACCGGAAAAATTCGCGAGTTCAAATGACCTGCAGACTAGACTCTCCAGTCTTATGTACAAATACGCCGATATCAACTGCACATTGGTTGTCTGCCGTCACAGTGGAAGGTGACGATTGGGCCAGCCTTCTTCAGGTGGTGTCAAACACCGTGTGGACCAATGGCTGAAGTTTTATTAACACACGTGTTTTGAGTTCTAGTTTGTCCCGAAATGAATCAGCGAAATTTTCAGGTCTCTAGCTATTCGCCATTGTCATCGCAATTCTTTCTTATGGCTGAACGTGACCTTTGGGGGTTTAATAATGTTTACTAGCGACTCCCTTTAATTGGTGAAATGCGTCTAGCTCTCTAAAATAATACTTATGTATCTAGTCACAAAGGTGTATGATCTACCTACCAGATTACGGGCAATTTATGTATATAGTTGTAACGATGTAGTACCACAGATTACTTAAGAGAATATATAGGTGAAAAAACCGCTTATACCGTTCCAGCAGCACACGCCAGCAAAATGGCTTCACTAGTCAATCAGCGCCTGGTAATTTAATTGCAAGCAGACAGCCCAGCTATAGGAAACGTTTTGCAGTATAGAGTAGCGAATAAGGCACAAGGTACGTTAACATATAAAGAACCTCCACGTCTTTACTCATCTGTGAAATTACGTATTCTTAGGTAGTGCGGTGGATTTTCTCTGCCTGTGTCGCAAAAAAACATTGCCAACTACATTAAACCACGGAATTACGTAATGCGTGGCATTTACATCAATAAATCCCATTCGTAGTTACTTCCAGCTTTCTTGAAGCCGATACTAAGGCCTACTTTCAGGATATCCCTCCACCTTATGCAAACAAAGCTTACCCAAGTCTAGAAAATTATATCGATAGGTTGAGACCGGAAAATTTCCCGACTTCAACGACCTGTAGGTTAGACTCTACAATATTTTGTACAATAACGCAGATAAACAATACTCACAGGTAGGGCCAGTGTCTTTTCGCGTAAAAATCGAAGCACACAGTAGACTTCAATACTATATATACACCTCAGCTGTTGTTATACCTCTATTGCCGTGTCCGTCTTTGACCAAGCCACTCAGGACTAAGTACCTCCGACACTGATCCTTCGTGATTCATGCGCAAACGGTTAACACGGGCCAGAACATTTTTTAGCCAATCAAAGAAGCTGGACGACCCTACAGTGCTTTGGACTGTATCTTGTCTCGAAATCTTTTCGCGAAATATAACTGCCCCTACTCATTGGTTGCTTGCTGTCGCAGTGGGAAGCGATGGTTGAGCCTGCGATTTGTCGCGTTTATTTAATTAGTCCAGGGTTCTCTAGGAGGTGTTAAATATCGCGGGGAGAAATTGCAACTGTTGCGTGAACGTAAAAGTTTTTAATTTCTAGCTTGACCAGAAATTAATAGGCGAATATTTCGGGTCCCTGCTAATGGGACAACGCACCGTATTTGTCCGCACTCAGTTCAATAATACTTTGCATGAGAACTTTTTCTTACTAAGCATTAACAAAATGCCTATTTTCTCCCTTTTTTATGTATGCTAATTATAAATTAAATATTGTAATCTGTGGGTAAATCATAAGTACAAGTACAATTTACCATAAATAAAATACTTTCGTGTTTACAGAAGTATGAAACATGTACGATACGCGACATATTTAGGAAACAGCCAACACGTCATACATGGGTAGATTTTTCAAAGGTTTGATTCAAAAAGTGTGAAGGTACCATGAATAGACTATACCTATCAGTGGAGACGGGTGTTTTTCGCGAAAATATTTCAAGACCAGTTGTAACTAAAACACTTTTGTTCATATGGACTTTCGTGGTTGGATGATTTTAAATGTCACGTGCCTCAAGTGTCTATCCACGAATCATGGGCGTTCAGTACCGGAATACTTTATTGCGATTGGCCCAGTCAAATAAGAACACTTAGACAGCGGCCAATGGCCAAAAGAAGTTCTGGTTGTTGGCGTAATATTTTTAAGTCTAGCATGGCCATAAATATTTTCGCTAAAAAAACATGTCCCTACGTATCCGTCTTTTTAGAACTAGACATTGGACACTAACGGCGGTCTATTTTTAATCTTAGCCTTAAATTTCTCCACTGTGTGGGCATCCGCATATTAAGCACGAGATTAGATTAAATTTCACCATCCACACACTCGAAGCACTATCATTTGTTCATTATCTGATGTCAGAGTGAAATTTTCTTAATTCTTTTTAATATGTTCTTTATTATTTGTTCACATAAATGTTATCATGGCATAATCAGTGGATCTAAATCATTGAGGAAACGTTAAAGTAAATATGGTACAAAGATAAAAATAACATACGTAATACTTGAATGAAGGCAACCTCATCTATATATGCCATTGTCGATTTCCTTTTGTTAATGTATTCTGTAGGGTTTCCCCAGACTCTGTGTGAGTGACTGCAGGTGGGAGCAGTGAGTGAGTGAAGATATTTGGGCGGCATTTAACTTCGAGTTCTTGAGAGCCGATGAGAAGGGCCATCTCTTTTTTGCGAAAAGATTTACGTGAAGGCCAGACTTCTGTATCATATGCGCACACTTGCATTCTTCGTGGCTATTGGCCGCTTGCCTTTGTATGAAGACTGACTGCCACATGAGTGAGCCAATCAGAATTAAGTTTCTCCGATACCGACAGTCCGTGATTCGCGTGCAGAATTCGAATGATCCAACTACTAAAGTGGTGCTGCACCAAAGCGTTTCGGAAAAGATCTTGTACTGAAATCTTTTCGCAAAAAACAGGTGGATCTACTCACGAGTCCTCTGTAGACGAACGAACAAAAGACACTGCGTGAGTAATAAGCAACGGTCAATGAAATGTCCAACCTCCTCACAGACACGCAACTTTATTTCGTATCCAGCTTGCTGCAAGCGATAACTTCCCTACGTAATTTCGCCGAGTGTAGACTCTGGAACGGAATGAATAAGCGACAAGTCATAGGGTGACTCAAAGAATAAACACGTGATATACCTCTCGCCCTCCTTCAACGCGATCCTCTTACGTAGAGAATGTTTAACTCCCGCCCTGCCGGCTTATCGCCGGCCTACGTGACAGCACGGAGGTCAGTAGGGCGCCCGCGGCCTGGGGGGGGGAGCAGG